>WSXT02188253.1:0-20176 GCA_011762715.2 Neuroterus valhalla | reverse complement strand
GATCGCACAAAAAATAATCAAAAATATTTTGTGAACTCGATAACTTTCGAAAGAGTGATCATATTCGATCGTGCTTTTGGTAGCCATTTTGAAGGACCAAAAAGACAAGTCGAGTTAGTAAACCAGCTATTTTGGATCCAAAAAAGAAGAGGGGGAGAATTTTGAAAAAAATTTTGGATTTTTATTCATGACGTTTATTCTGAACATCCTTCTACAGAACAGATAAAACAATGCAAAATAAATCAATTTCGAAAAGAATACTCGAATTTTTTACCAATCAAATAGTTCATTTTTCAATCAAGAAGATGAATTTTCAAATAAAAAAATAAATTTTCAACTGGAGCACTTAAATTTTTCAACCATGAAAGTGAATTTTTAGACAAGAAGATTCATTTTCAAATAGAAAGAATAATTTTTCAGGACAAAATACAATTTTTCAACAAAATAGTCGAATTTCGAACACAGAACATAATTATTTTCCACCAAAAATGAAACAGTAACATTTTTAGTCTAAAAAAACCATTCCAAACCAAGCATAAGAGTTTTATACTAAAACAAAGAATCTTCAACTGAAGGAGTCAATTTTTCAAACAGGTGAATTAACATTTACTTAAAAAGATAAATTGTCAACGAAAATTTGAATAATCAAATCGGAAATGGAAAAGAGGGATGTTTAACTAAAAAAAATTAATTTTTAACTAAAAGTATGGAATTTCCAATTGGAGCAAGTTAAATTTTCAGTTAAAAAAATTACTTATAAAAAAACAATTTTCAACACAGGAAATAAACTGTACATATTACACATATTAAACAGTATATATTATACTAACTTTCAAAAAAATTATTTCACTTTTACACACTTTTACAAAAAATGAAGTGACATTTTTGTCGACTAAAATGAAAAATGTTTAAATGTATAACTTGAATTGTTAAACGCAAAGAAGAATAAATTGTGTGAAGTTTCAACGAAATAATTGAATTTTCAATTCAAACAGACAAAATTTCACTCAAGTGTCGAATTTTGAACTAGAAAAGATCAATTTTCCACTAAAAATGAAACAGTTAAATGTTCAGTTGAAGAAATTGATTTTCAACTAATCTGATGAGTTTTCAGCTATAATGATGAATCTTCAACGGGAATAGCTGTATTTTGAGCAAAAAGATGCATATTTGACCATGAAGATTGATCCGAAAGGGATTTGGCTTAATGGTATAATAATAATAATAATAAAGGCAAATTTTCTTGGGAGTACATAATTTCTCAGAGAATAAGTTTAACTTTCAAATTCAAAAACGAATGTTCAACTTAATACTTGAATTTTCACCAAAAAAATATGAATTGATTTTTAACAAAGTTGTTACAATTTTAACCAGAGGTGAATAAAAAATTTTTGATTTTCAACGAACAAGTTTAAATTTAAAACTAGTTGATTTATAAACTAGAAAAGGATGAATTCGCAATGCCATTGTCAATGATCAAATTTGATTCAGCTGAAAAAACCTCATTTGAGCAAAAAATTTGATCTCTTTTTGAATCATAAAAAGAAAGCGGCCGTTTGTCGTATGTTTTCGGTAGAATTTTTTATAGTCTAGGTTGAGTCGAGTAAACTCCCGGTTTTTAAATTAAATTCACGGTCATTTTCCGGTTTTTCCCCGGTCAATGAAATTCTCGATAGAAACTATTGACAGAATTCTGATGAGAGCCAACTATTTTTTTACTCACAGTGCATTCAAGACAATCTCGAACAATTCCTCCCAAAAGGCGGAAATGTTATTAGGATTTTCATCTTTGACGGTGAATCGCTTTCTAATATCTATAGATAAATTATCAGACTCTAACTCATAAACTGATAAAATAAGAATATGCTTGGAAACGAATAAGCTGAGTCTAAACTCTAAATAGGGTAATACTATAGAATCCCGGCTTTTTATTTTTATCATTTTATATGCACTTTTTATTAAAATATCTTCAATTGTTCATTTGAAACAAGAATCAATCAGGGGAAAAGCAGGTTAGTTCGTTATACTTAACTTCAAAACAAGCTAGAAAAAGGAAGCTTTTCCTGATATTTACACCGAAATTTAGGAGTAAACATACGAAACTCTATTATTACTCAAGTAAAGTTGAGGAGAAATAATTCAGTGACATTCAACCACCTTTCCAAGTTTAGAAACGATAATAGATATTATTCAAAATTTTATTTATTTTTTTTCAAAACTCATCCAAAAGATGACACATCATTTGATGAAACACATAGAAAAACAATCATTTTCTCGCTTCCCCCGACTGATTTCTGTTTTTGATGACCAGTTAAAGTTATTAGGATAAAAAGGGCAAGTGAAATGTTGAAATTCGGACAAGCGGTAATTCTATAGTAATACCCTGAATAGTCTAAATCTTAAGTTTTGAGCCTTTTAAGGTTTCACCAAGTTGTCTTTTGGAGTTATTTTTATCCAAGGGACCACTACGATGCTTTCCAGTTCGAGTCATATGGAGAATTAACGTTTGGACCAAAGCTATAAGCAATAGGCATATTAGAACTAGACAAAGATTTATAGAATATCGACTACTTATTAAAATTAGACACGGAGAAAGGTACTGCATGGCTTTGGCCTCGGTTAGGGGGATCCAGATTCACGTATGTGGATGTGCGGGTTTATGAGATAGCGGAAGCTTTCTCTCTCTCCCTCGGTCTTTCTCTTTCTCCTTCCCTCTTTGATGGTGGCTCAACTCTCAAGGCAACGGGTTGCGCGTCGGTGCGAGGCGACGTTGCCGTTCAGGCCAGTAGCAGCCACGAGGGAACCACAGTCGTCGAACTAGCAATTCATGTTAGTTTTTGTGCAGACTGCGCGGTGCAAGTATCGTGCCCGGTCAGCTGCTTACGTGCATGAGAGCTTGGGGTCATGTGACAAATGACGGGTATCAGTCGTTGGGAAAATTGAGGGAAAGACGCGTACCAGCTGCCATCGTCGTCGCGAATGGCCGGCAAGTAGAAGTGGCTCTCGAAGCGCGTAAATATGTATTCAGATCTCGGCAACTCGGGCAGCAGCGAGTCGATTTCCAGCAATGGATACCTTGCGAATGGTTAAAATCCAACAATCACCCCGGTTCTACACTGGCCTTTAAGATAGGCAGGTATACGACGATTACATTGGCAGCTTACACGACTGCTGAGAACTAAGCCAAAAGAAAGTGTCGGAGTAATTTAACATTCTTCTAAAAGTACTCAAATCTATTTTGGTTACATATATATGATGTCTCTTACAATCCCGCGGCCTTTCCAATTTTAGAGTTGAGGCTTTTGTTCCCTTTAAAGAGAGAAAGAAAAGATGCCAAGTCGCGATAAAGTGTAGTAGAGACCCGGAAATGGGAGGAGACTCATTTGGTAGAGAACAAAATCAATTTGCAGGTATCAGGAATGAGGGTGGTCTGGGGTCCGTGGTGGTTGATATTTGCCGGACTGTTAGTCATCGCAGAGACAACGGCAGTGTCCACGAACCCGTCACCCACGTCGAGGTCGTTGCAGAAAAGGGAAAACTTGGAGTGTCCGGTTGCATGTCAGTGCGAAAACGAAAAATGGAGACTCAACTGCGAGGATCGCGACTTCATTGGGCTTGGAATATCCTTGGGCATACGAGAGGTTTCACTCAAACGGGTATATGCGTCAACGATATCTGTATCCGCTCTCGAAGACGCGGGGGAGCTTCGAAGCCTAACCTGGACGAGCAGCCGTATCGAGAGGGTCGAGTCAGGTGCTTTTCGCGGTACCCCGAAACTAGAAAGCGTGAAGCTAGGTGACAATAATTTAACGGGTCTGCCCGCGGACATTTTTAGTTCGCTCCATTTTCTGCGATTTCTCAATCTGTCCAGCAACTCGTTGCACAGCCTACCACCAATATTCTTCCAGGGTCTTGACGTCCTGCAAGAGGTACACTTGTCCGACAACAGTATCGCTTTTCTCCCTTATCAAGCATTTGGATCAGCTTGGTCCCTCCAGAAAATTGATCTCTCAAGAAACGAACTGGTGTCCTTACCCGATTACAGCTTCAAACCCAATAAAAGACTCCAAGAACTCTACCTCTCGTCAAATCGCCTTACCAGGTTGCCGCCGCGCCTCTTCTCTGGGCTGTCCAACCTTCGTGTCCTGGGGCTCGCTAACAATCACATTCACGTAATAGCACGTGGATTCTTCACAGAGCTTCAGCGTCTTGAGCGACTTGATCTTTCTGGAAATCCAATTATTCGTCTGACCGATATCGCCTTCCAGGGCCTGATGAGCCTCCAGTGGCTCAATCTGAGCAGCACCAATATACTCATCTTTCCAGAAAACGTCTGGAGACCAGTGATGAGTTTGAGGACTCTTTTGGTTGAAAACAACAAGATCGAGATAATACGTGATGAAGATCTGTCCGGGCTACATAACCTGGAGACTCTCAAGATTACCAAGGGTGCCCTACGTGAAATCGGTCTTGGGACCCTTGATGATGTTCCTCATCTACGAAAACTCGACCTTCGTGGAAATGATCTCACGTTTCTGCCGGCAAATTTGGCACATCTCGTGAAACTAGATGAACTTCAACTTGGAGGTAATCCCTGGGCCTGTGACTGTAGAATGTTCTGGTTCGTCCGGTGGGCCGAGCAACATGCTCATCGGGCCGCTTTCGACTCTGGACTTAGATGTGGCCACGAAACAGCGACAGTGGATACTTTACAAGCTCTAAGATACTTAAATTGCACACCTCCAGCTCTCTGGCGCACGTCAAACCGAGAGCTTCATGTCATCCGAAATCCGGTTCTTCTAGAGTGCGAGTTCAATGGCAATCCGGCACCTGCGCTCACCTGGGTCACCCCTAAGCTGTTGACATTCCACTGGAATCCTGATCCGGCCTTCCCGGACGCGTTTGTCCACCATTCTCAGGTGCATCATATTGATCATCCTCAGAAACCCTTCACAGACAACGGCAGGATACGCTTACTCGATAATGGATCGCTCTACATCACCTATTTGCTCAGAGAGGACGTTGGACTCTACAAATGCTTTGCCATGAATCCGATCGCCAATGCCACCGCGTATGTTACTCTTCACATGGATCCAGTTACATATCACACAATTAAACTCATCAGCATTGCTGTGGGTGCCGCAAGTGCAACTGGATTCCTCTTACTCACCCTATTTGTACAGTTCCTACGATATCTATTTTTCAAGTAAGTATTCGAACATCACTTTTCTCAAATTATTCAACCTTCCCCAGTTTGTCTCTTGTTTATCGGAACACTTGACTGCATTTACTAAACGGGTGGATGAATTCAGTGACTCACATGCTATTTTGATCGGCAACCGACAAACCCTGATATCCGTTTTGATTCTTAATTTTTTTTACAAATTTTCTAAAAAAATTCTGGGTTGGTAGGAAGCAAGGCTCAAGAATGAAGATTTGCTGAAAGCTCTTTGGTAAAAGCTAAAGCTCTTTATTACCTGATACTTTAGCTCGCATTCTTAAAAATCTTTTCAATGTCAAAATGTAGTTTCGGATTCCAAACTACCACCAAGTTTAGCACCAAATTTCTCGAATCATAACCTACACAAAATAGAAAACAATGCTAGCAGCGATTTTTCGAAAGGCTCTAATTTATTTATATTCAATTAGAAAAAAATTGCAAAGATCGCTCCAATCACTTTGCTCCCTCATTTAGTCTAAATCCAGCCTCTCAATCAGTCTCCAGTGTCAGAACACCCATTGTGTTATATCTATTTGTGGTTGTAAATGAAGCTTCAGCTTTCTGCTAATAGATGCGAATGCCATTAACAACTCGACTTTCATTTGTCGCAGGTGTGGCTGTGGAAGATGGTGTCTTTGCTGTAGACACGTAGGGAGGACACCGCGTGCAAAACAAATTTATCAGATGCTGGACAACATCGAAAGTTACAAAAGTCAGCAGCTTGAGAGGCTACGCGAGAATTATACCCAACAAGTGCACAGAATTAAGGACAACTGTGCTCAGCAGGTGGAATGGATCAGAGAGAGTTACGAGGGACAAATGCGACACATACGGGATATTCGGGATTACGGAACAAGTCACCTGACAGCTCTGCGTGATCAGTATTACGAACAGGTAACTACTTTTAATCACTTGATAAATATTTCAACTTCCTCTGCCTCATATCCCAGATATTATCAAACAATAAATTGTTTAAGTGAGGAGAAAACTCGACAAATGTTGACACTTCGTCGAATCATTACAATATTCATTGAGCTGTTGTTTCTTGAACAGCTGATATATATTTTCCTGAATCTAAACCTATAACCTAGTCCAATCTACAGGTGAAGAGAGTGCGGGACTATTCAACGGGACAGCTGAATTGGGTGCGTGAGAACTACGTCTTCCAACGAAACAAGATCCGGAAATTCAGTGCGCACCAAGTGCTTCGCCTGAGAGAGAGTTGCAAGTACCAGCAGCAGACATTGAACAAGGTCCTTGAGAATTTGCCAAATCTCTACTTCGACAACTGCCGGAACGGTTCATGCGGGAAGAGTGAATCGGCCGTGTTCGACCCACGGAATATCAATCCTGCCGATCTCGACACATACTTCAAAGCAAAACTCGACAATCTTGCGGCAGGTGGAAGCCTCGAAGAAGTCAACAGCGAGTACTACACCCCAACGGAACTCTCTTCGTGTAGTCCCCACGGGCCTACCTTCTTAGATGGAATACACATTAACTACATCGAGACTGGCCCACCTCCTCCTCTGGATCCACCAATTGGAAATTCAAGTTTGATTCTCCACTGCATCGAGGAATTTGGGAGTTCCTCAACCATTGGGCGAGGTTCGGAGTACGATCGACCTGTGTTTCGTGGCGCTAGCGCTGAATTTCTCGCCAAAGAAACCACAACAATGCCTGAAGTCTTGAGTCTCCTCGCACCGAGTACGAGTCTACCGGATCTACCGCGGGAGACAGCACTCTAGTCCATGGATTATGGTTTTCTTGCTGCGAAGAATGTGAATGATGAGCTCAGAAGCCACATTAAAAAGAAAGTTTAGTTTCGTGTTAAGAAGCAAGTGTGGCATGTAGTGCAGTATTAACGACAGGACACGTGAATTGTGCTTCCTCGCGAGTGCTAAATATCTACTTCTTTCTAACTTTGCGAAGTACTATAAAGAAGTATACAAAAGAAGGAGCATGCTGAATGTGCGCGCTGTGCAAGAAGCATTGATGCAACGACAGTGCGTGTGTAAAGTTGGTGAAAAAAAATATTGCGAACAGGTTTCAAGAAAGATTCGACGAAAACCTTGAAATCTGTTCGCTAGATAATCCAGAGTATTAGGCTTGGTATGAAGAAGATTTGAAAAAGAGTGTCATCCCTCCGCAACATTGTAAACTAATCCTTAAAGTAAGGACACTTTTGTCATATGTGTAGATGTCAATTTCGAGAGGCTGATGTGTCCTAACAAATAAGTTTCCTTTGTACAGAGGATTTACGAGCGAGTGATACACGCAAGTCCTGTGATGACTGTGTGCGTGGGCTTGACTGAAGACTGACTTTATTTGTTTTGCATGGAATTCAGCAAGCGATTCTTCCTGATTGAAGATATTTTTCTTTTTCTTATCAATTCAAGTAATTGAATAAAGACGAGTGCTGAGAAAATGACACTCGCTAAATGAGCTTCTCTAAAAGCTCTTAACTTAGTACTCGCAAGGTTGTTTAAGTATTGAAGAAATATATTTGATTATTAAGAAAATGAGAAATCGAGAAAAATAAAATTTAAAAAACGGCAAATGTACGTAAAGTCAGTAAAATATCATCTTTTTAGATACCATAATGTCAAATGAAATAGAGAAATAAAGATACTAGCGCAATTTCAAAAATTGTTCTTCAATAATAGTGAAAACTTATTTGTACTAGACCCTGTGATTTTTCAATATCCTTATAAAATGCTCTTCTAAAATTAATTTTCTAAGAATGAAGAAAAAGTTAGAAGAAAAACCCTATTATACAGGGTTTTAAGGCGATATCCTTCATGATCGTCACTGCTTCCACAAAAAATCATTATTATCATCAATTAGGAATTGTATACAATAAAGTATATTTCGAGGTTTGAATTTCGTTAAAGAGTTGAGTGGTCTCTGTCAGAAGCTGATTAAATGGCCTTACTTTGCAAGATTACCTCTGAAATATTTCGCGACTTTATTTTGTACAGTAATTTAATAAAGGAAGTATTTCCATAGCTCTTGAATCAATACAAAAGAACAATTCATCTTAAAAATGGCACATCGAATTCGAGAATACGTTCTTCCTCAAGCCTGATAATAAGAAACTCATATTCATGATTCCCTGATTATATATATTTTTATACATCGTCATTTTACCCAGAGCCTTAATTCTTGCATGAGGATGGAGCCTATGTAATTTAAACTCTAAAGTGTACTTCGCGCAAATCTCAAAGAAAGCCATTTTGAATGAAAGGCATCATGTTAAATCTGCCAAGTTTCTCGTTTCATTATAAATCACCGCATACTATCTTATCAATGCCTTGAGTATTAAAGTAGGTCAAATCGCAAATATAGAGCATATCAAAGCTTTCCAAGGCTTTTGTGATCTAGTAGTATAGCAAGAACAATAATTTTTGTTGATTTACTATATTGACAAAAAATGAAAACTTATTGCAGCTTCACCTTTGCTTTTTCAATATTTGAGAATGAACTATTGTTTAAAGGGTTAAACTTTTGATTACAGTATGTAGTACTGAACTTGTTATGTAACTTGAATAATATTTAGTAAATCAGAAAATCCAACAACCGTCAGGAGTATGTAACAGACCACACAGCTTTCTCGTTACTGATGTAAAGAGGGGTGGATATTATTGTGAGCCTACAGTGTTTTTAAATAGGTAGAAAACTGGAAGAAATTCGTCCCCAATTAACGAGCGTCTAACCTCGGGAAACTTGTCTTTTGCGTTTACTTTGACTTAGCGATAAGCACTACCACTGTACATTTGTCGAACTATCGGAAAAATAAATATATGTGAACACTGAAACGCGTAGCTTAATCAGCTGATAATCGGAGACTTGAGAGTGAAGTCATAGCTGACGAAAAGTGAATCCCTACCATTGCACATCAGTGTCAATGTCCAAACGACTCGTTGGGTACTCAGATTATCTGCATACGCCCAGAGAAGTAACAATATATCGCAGAGTTCCTCTATCTTTGAAAGAAAACATAACTTCTGGTGGTCTGTTCTTTATATTATCTTAAAGTGAAATCTAAGTCTAGTTTCAAAAACACACGTTTGTTAAATTGGATATGAAGCAAGACTGGCTGCTTAGCTAAATTTTGATTTGAAGCTTTCAAGAAATTTGCAATCAAAAGAGCCAAACGTTTATCAAAAGATAAGTATGTATATGCAGGTAAACAGTATAGTCAAATATATAAGTTAATTGAGCACGTAACATCCGCAAAGGACCGAAGCTAATATCGATTTACTTTTAGTTAATAGGCCTAAGCGAACTCAGTTTTTTTTTCTTCAAATTTAACCTTTCGAACGCCGAAAATCTAATTCAAAAATTAAAAGTATGAGTTTTTTGACAATTACCGTATGCAATTTGCTGGAGTTTTTATACGAAAATATCTTCAATTTTTGCACAATGTTTAACATTAATTGGAACGAAAGATGTACATTCTGTGCCGCAAGTAGATTTTGACCTATGGCTAGTTGACAAAGAAAATTATACAATGCGAAAAAAACTGCTTCTCAAAAAATTATCAATAGCTTAGATAGTAAAATTATTTTTAACTGAAAAGTCTGTGATATTGCCTCGACTCTATATTAGATAGCGCGACAGCAGGCTAGTGACGAAGCATACAGTAAGCATTAGCATTTTTTCATCTCTAAAATTTGTACAGCGGAACGAATCGTTAAAACACTGTAACTTTTATTTTAAATAAAATATCATGGATTACTAGCATACTTATTCAATGTAAGTTATTACAAGAATTTGTTTAGAAAAGTAAAGAAATATGTCATCGAGGTATTTCAACTGCAAAATCTTTTTGCAGGTTCCTAACCTGAATGAGAGAAATTCCCTTCTGATTTTCAGGATTCTTATGACTTGGACGGTAGCTCTCGCGTTATTTTTCGGCATCAATGTTACCGAAGTTGAATGAACAATCAACCCTACAACGGCCAAGGAATGATTTATTCTGTTTGACTAAATAAGTGTCTCAAACATTTCGGTTTCTGTAAGGAATATCTTTTTGCTTCATTCTCTTCTGAACTAATATGCATACTGAAAAGAGCTTGGGCGTTATAAAGTAGTGAAACAAAATGTGTGGTACATACCTTTTCTTGTGTTCTGTTCCAGACTATTACACTGTGTCCACTGTTGATTAGATTTTTAACTATTCCACTGCCCATGATGCCGAGTCCAAGGAAGCCGAATTTCAGAGTTGAAGGCAAAATGTTCTTCTCCTTTAGAGTCTGAGATAGAGTCTCCACATCCAGTGGAGGAGTCACCTATAACATCATAAGAATACAAGATTTTAATTTTCTATGCTTGAATTTTTAAACTTAGATTAGTACAATGCGTTCATATTAATTTCAAGACGTCACTAATTGATACAAGAAATGAGAGATCATGAACGAAAATTATCCCGCTACAAAATATTGATAATTAAAATTTATTTGTTGTAAATTTATTTTCATTTTATGAAAAAGGAGCCATACTATTTTATTTGTAGATTCACCTCTGAGTATCCGATATAATAATTGGTTAAAATATGAATTTTTGGAATAATTGACATGAATGAAGCAAGAAATTGTAAATTTAGGTCTGCATAAAATAAGAGACATGAGTACATTTGATACAAAATTAATTCGATTGAGGTTGTTTTCCCGCAAAGCTACTATATAATACTTTCCGAAATAGAATGTTAGAGTATATTGAATGGCTCAAGTATTCTTAACCAATAACATCTACGTGTCAACCTAAAAAATACTTTATTGTTCGTGAGGAAAATAAATTGAAAGAATTCTTTACTCCTGGATTCAAAACTTAAACTACAAGGGATTACAAATATGCAGGTGATTTGCCTTCTATACATACAATGGATTGATAATGAAAAAAAAATTGTAACATAATATCTAACAAAGTCTCCTTGTTTTTGTGCAATTCTGTTACATGAGATATCTTTGTTAAAGACTGTGTTTGCAAAGATTTATTTGGAAGTAAAATATTATCTGCTTCATAAAAGCTGCTTCATAGGATCAAAATTATTATGTTCTTCAATTGGCACGAGATATACCAAGCAAATTAAGTGATTCCATAGAATTGCAAATTTTCAGGCTGACGTGAAGAATATAATTCGTCCTTTTCAAAAGAATGAACAGAATGAAATCCGAAACATTTTTGGACCCATATCCCGTGCATCTTTTGAAAATGAAAAAGCTGCCTGCCGCGCAGCAACAATCTCATCACATTTGAGCGCACGTCTGTTAAATCCTGCGCTTCAGGGTCGATAAAATATTTACCTCGCACTACGCGCTCAGCTTATAATATATTGTAGCCCACCTGCGAATATTACAAAACTGTGGAAACCTCTACACTTTTGTAGAGAGATTGTTGAATTTGTCGCATAGTTTCCCTGGAAAATGGTGTCATTGATTTCTTGAAAATCGTTTTCTGAATGAAAATAAAAACTGCACGTTCTATCAGAAAAATATTTCAAGAAAATTTGTAAACCTTTCCGAAATGAACAATTTCAAAGCTGAAATTTTTTCGCATCTTGCATAGTTTGGCTCAAAAATAGTTTTCTGTTACTTTTAAAAATATTTTCCACCAATTGAAAAAAAACATGCGTGTTTCCGAAGAATAATCTGAATAAAATTTGTAGCCATTTTAAAAATGAGCCACTTTTGAAGTTAAAAAATTTTTCCTATTTTGTATAGCGTTTCTAGAAAATAGAATATTTCATTTATAATAATTTTTTCCAAGATTGAGACAAAAAACACGCGTCTTATCGAAAAATGATTTTATTAAAATTCTTAGATTCTCTTGAGAGGAAGAATTTTGCTCCTGAGAATTTTTTCGTATCTCATGTCGTTTGTCTCAAACTTTCAATTTTAGATTTTTCATTACAATAATTCTTGATGGATGAAACCACAATCGCTGGCCTAAGAAGGCGGGTTAACGTACTTGATCTTTCTTTTTGAGCCCTGAAAAGATATGCCAAAGCAAAATTCAATCCGATCATTCTTTCGAAAGTTATCGTACCTACACTCCTACTACAACTACAGACAGACGTACACCTTGGTATAAATCGCTTTTCCTGGCTCAGGGAATCCCAAAACTTGGAGATTTGATAAAAACTGTCAATGTATAATTTTACATGAAACCAGTAACTTCTTATTAGGATGAGAATTTATCGCCACACTACCTACTTTTGAACTGTTAAAAATGTAGGTAAACTCCCTTTTTCAACATTAGCAATTTATAATTAATACCTATATATTACTGAAGATAATAATATTCATCAAGATTAATAAGTTGTGCGAAGCGGTAAATACAAACATTTGGGTTCAGGAGGCCAATAAGTTTTAAAAATATAGGAGCGAAAAAAACTGAGCCAGATTGAGATGCTGATTCGATGCACCAGTATTGACATCTAATTTTAGGTTTTGCTTTGGGATTCTCATAGTCGGAAAATCCGTTAACACAAATTGAGACACATATTTCGTTCAGTATAGTCTAAGTCTAAGACAATAAAAAAACATTGACCAGTAAATTACAATGGGACATAAGGTACCCTGAATATTTAAATAAGTAAAGAATGTAATTAAAAGTTTGGTACCAATCTTTGCATTACAATTTGTCTTATAAGAACAACAACACTGATATAGCTTATCAGGGTAATCTTATTCCTTTGTTTGCAATTTTTTAAATTATCTTCAAATTATCAGTAAGAATAAGAATCGGTGGGGGGAACAAGAAAATTATTGTTTTAATAAGTTTTTTTTACTAAAAAATTGTCATTTTACGGAGGTTCAATTTTCAAGAAACTTTCTCCTCGTCGAAATTGATATATCCGCAATTAATTTAACTTGCAAGAGTTGTAAGAGTAGAAATAATAAAATTTTACCATAGAAACTTAACTCAAAAACCAGCCATTATTGGCAGTTTGTATTCATTTCAAAAATCGAAGAGGTTAATAAAATGATAGCTTCAATTGACCTTTCAAACAAAAAATTCGTGGAAAGAAACACCCATACAAAAATCCATGTTATTGTCAACATTCAACAATTGAATTGAATTGGGAGATGCTATCATTGAACGTCACATGTCACCCCGTTTCCAGGGGCCATTTCAAACTTGGAAAGAGGAACGAATGTCACCAAACCATCTCTTTCTCAAGTCACCCGTGTAATAACTACCTCCCCCCTCTTGGAGTTTAAAACGGTGTTTGGGAACGATATGGGGTGGTATTGAACTACTCAACCCCTTCGACAGCTTTTTAACTCTTCCAAAACAATTTTTATCATTTTATTATCTAAACTCATACCACAAAATTCTAATAATTCGTATAGATTCAAAGATTATACATTTATCTAATTTTTTCCATTCTTTTTTTATAGATGAGATGTCTTTGAATTTTCCCATCTTTCTTTCATCAACTTTCTGAAATTTTTATTACATTAGATTCTACACTTAGAGAAATGACCTCAGAAAATTTACTATAATTTAAATAAAAAATACTTCATCACATTGTAAAGTGGGGACACACTTTCATTGTAGGAAAAATTACTATGTTACATAGTAAAATTTCAAAATATAAATTTTGCTACCATACATACTAAAAATTGCTATCCATATAGTAAAATTTATTACCAACAGAGAGTACTTTTTACTATATGATTCTTGTAAATTTTCTTTTTCAGTATCGTAAATTTTATTAGAATAACAATTTTTATGGGTTCAAAAATATAATGGAAAAAAATTTTGTCGCAGGATAGACTGTGATGATTATCATGACATATTTTGAAGTACCTAACAAGTGTTTACAGTCTAATTTTGTGCCCTCCCCAGCTACCCCACCTAAAGCTCATTATTTTAGTATTTCAACATACTTCTAACCTAAAATTCGCAATTCGCTCACTACTACATACATATGTCGCATCGCATCGCACACAACATGCATGTAGCTGACAAACCTGCCCTTATACATCAAGTGGCCATAGTTTTAGCCGCTTGCGAGTTAGAAGACGCCACCTACGTGTAACTTAGATACTGATATATCTGATAATATTACATGACAAAGCCAACAAACCAGTCTTGCATGTACACTTCGCGCGCTTTTAGCAGACCTAACCTAATTTAACGCTGCAATGGCGCGCTCTATCTTTGTAACCAGTAAATAGAGCCACTATAAGTTGCTTTCTTCATGATTCTACATTGTAAATTTTAAAATAATTCGGTGATATTAATTCAAAATGATCGATTTTGCTATATGTATAACAGATTCTATTAAGCGATATTAGGAAAAAACTTACATGCTATAGTAAAAATAGTTATATACATAATAAATATTTTAATAGCTATTGGAAATATTATAATATTCTAATTTTTACTATGCATTGTAGTAATTTTTATGATAAGTTTTAGAATTATTTATAGATCATTTGTTGTAAAAACTATACAGTAATTGTAATACTATATATGATTATATTAAAGTTGATCATAAGCACATTGTATCAATGTGAATAATCTTATATGGTAATTTTTGCTACATGTATTATAAATTTTATGAAGTTATTTCTCTCAGTGTATTAATATTACAATAACATTTATATTGGCACTATTTTT
Source organism: Neuroterus valhalla (assembly GCA_011762715.2). NCBI lineage: Eukaryota > Metazoa > Arthropoda > Insecta > Hymenoptera > Cynipidae > Neuroterus > Neuroterus valhalla. Next base: position 5,319 of record WSXT02188253.1, on the reverse strand, counting down.
GCACTGCCTTCTCAAATAAATGACCAAATGCTTTTATTCTGGCAAATTTAATAATAAAACTTGATAGCTTACGAAATAATTAGGAGAAAGGAATTCACCTCTGGTATAATTAACTTCAAAAGTACTCGAGTAATTAATCATCGAAAAACTCTCATGGGATTATATTTCGTATGTGAACAAATCAGATTTTCCTCTCTTTGATTTTTCACTAAACAAAGGGAAAATGTAAAGCAGAATATAGCGGATTTCACGATGTAAAAAAGATTCCCGGTTCTAAAGAAAATTCCCGTGTTCTTCACGGTTTCTCCCAGGCAAACAAAATTGTTTGGATATTCCCAGTTCACCAACAACCCTGAAGATGCTTGGATGCAATAAAATTACTGCTTCGAATTGGACACTATAGTGAATTGGCCGAAAATTCTCGAATCAACATTTTTTCAACACCTTGCATAGTTTGAGCGGAGATGTCCATTTTAAATTTTTTTAAAAGTTATCTTGATGGATACAACCAGAACCATTGGTCAAAAATTTCTGACTAACGAACTCGTTCTTTCTTTTCCGGACTTGAAAAAGTGTGCCAAAGCAGTCCAATATGATAATTCTTTCGAAAGTTATCCAGTCTACAGTTTACAGCCTTCAGACATATAGACAGACAGTCATCTTCGTAAAAATCGTGTTACCTGACTCAGGGAGTCTCAAAACGTGTAGATTTCATTGAACCTGCGAAAGTTAAACTCTAAATTCTCATTTGGAATGAAAATGTAAAAAGAAGGTTTGTTTATTCTGCTTTAATGAGATTGAAGTTCTAACTGATGACAATTTGCTTTCCCAAGCACGGAAATGGAGAAAACAATGAAAGATACTGAAGTTTCATGAAGGAAATAAGTTTTCAAAAAACAACGGGGATCGATAATAAAGTTACTATATTCACGATATATTTTATTTTTGAATCGCAGCGTTTCAAAGCATCATTAGTTGAAATAATCGTTATCCGATTTCAACTATACTTGACGAAATGAACTCTTATAAATTTTTTAATTAATTATTTTCGAGTTTCATCCTAGAATTGCAGATCAGCAGAACTCTATCTTCATTTTCATTTTTCTAACTCAACATAAGTGGTATTCGTATTCGGAAATGAAAGAAAGCGTGAAAGTTTGAAGAGGAGCTGAAGGAAGGAGAGAGACAGCGAATGAGGAAAGAATGTGATATTGCTCAAAGGACTACAGAATGACACAAAGTAGAATTGGAGATGATAATAAGACATGGTAGAAAATTATAGAATCGCAGTACAAGTGGTATGAGATGTTTAGAACGGTGGGGGAACCAGAATACCTTATAAAGTTAAAAAAGAAGAGTTAGTATAATAGAGTGGAGCGGTTTAGGATGGAGGAAGGAGTCGAAGCATGTCGAAACTGAATGGGAGAACAAGAGAAAATATGTAGAATGTGTGGTTATGAAGCGGATTGATGGGAACATGTGTTAAAAAGGTGTACTGGAGAGTAAGAGGAAGGCTCGAAGAACTCAGGGAAGATAATGCCAAGGGTTTGTCCCAAAAAAAAGGATTGAGATGAATCAAGTAGAAAATCGAGGAAACCATGAAATTGAAAGATAGTAAGAGTAGGAAACGGAAGCCCTGGAAGCTCGAACATGTGCACATAATAGTATGTTATAAACAGCATTAGCCTAAAAAGTAGATGTAGAATGAGTAGTTCAAGAAACTTATGTAGCTTATTGTAAAGGGAACGGAGGCCCTTATACTCGTAAAAGAGAAGAGATTAAATACATACATACATCAGATACACACATGACATACACACATATACATACATGCAAACATGTTATATCTGTATATCTGAAATTCTTTAAAAATGGTTGTGATATTATTTAGCAATTTTCAGGCCTCAGACTCATTTCAGATATCAAAAATAGTGTAAATATTTACATAAATTTGAAAAGTGTCAAATTGTCTTCTAGAATTTTTCGAGTAATAAGCTTATATATAAATGGAAATGAGGAATATAACGAGATGTGACGTAAACATGGACAATGTTTTCATTAAATTAGGATTCTTAAATCATACTTAAGTAATTATTTACATTAACTAACGGAATACAAAATATAACAGAAGGCCTTCAATTGTTATGTTTCATCATGTAATTCTTTCAGCACTATTTTTAGTGTTAACACATTGGGTTTTTGCAAACTTCGTTGAAAACATACAAAGAAGAATCGATTGTTTATTTTTTTGTGCCGAACATTTTTTGTTACTTTCATGGTCATCGTTTTTGTTTGTTCCTAGTCCATCCTTGTTCTGTTCATTGTTCATCAGGGTGGTCCAAAAATACACGCGCGGCACGCTTCGTTTGCAAGCTTGATCCCGCTAGGACACGCGTCTGTCGATTCTCGCGCTCTGCGCTCGATAATGAATTCAACTAACGCCTTGAAGCAACTTTGTAAGAAATTGCTCCTTTGGTAAAATTACATGGACTGATAAAAAAATAGTAAAACAATGATCCCTATTTTTTCAAACAAGGGATAATAACTGCAGCCTGCTCTTTTAATTGAAACGTGGTATAACAAAGGTGAGTTAAATTGACTCGTAAAACTAATTAACTAACTACACATTCACTTAGTGCAATATTTTTCTTCGACAAATATGCTATTGCCGTAAAAGTGATAATAAAATGATAATTTTTGACAAGAATGATTTATGATGTTTTTTTGGAAGACAGCAATTACAAGACAGAAAAACTTCCGTTTGAAAGTCGAATTTTTTTCGTCACAAAAATGTACAAGATAGTGATTATACTAGAAATTGAGGTATTGTAATCATATAAAATGACTCAACAGTTAAAGGAATGTATCTACCATTGTTTGCTTTTTACCCCATCACGTCAGGTTTCTGACATAACATCAAAAAGCCTCCATAGGCCCCTAAAAATGAGATTATCTCGAAAACCTGACGTGATGGAATAAAATGAACTTCAGATTTAGTTTTAGCGTCCCAGAAAACATATAATACGGTCCAGCAGTCCGGCCACCATTACTTCGATTTTAGAGTGTAATGGGGTAAAATGGGCTTCGGATCTGGATCCAGCGACCCCAAAAACATAAAGTCAACATGGTCTGACTCCTAGATCCGAAAATCGATTTTTTTTTTGTGTGGCTGTGTTATTGGATAATTTATTGCAAAAATAAAGCTTATCGTTTGCTTCCTATTTAGAAAATAGTATCTCATCTTTCACCTTCGATATATGCAAAAAATAGTAGCAGCGGTACAATGAAAATGGTTCAATTTTTCCTCAAATTGGTAAGAGAGCATAAAAAACTTTGTGTATTACTTCTTCATAACCTAGAAAGAAGTTGAAGGATCGGCTGCCGATATTTTTTTTCAAAATCCAGAATTTTTAAAATTAATTAGATTTATCTGTGCTTTGGATTCCATAAAAAGTATTAAAAAGTTACAAATAAGCGAAACGTCGATTGTTTTTTCTGAGAATCAAAACTTCTGGCTCTTTTCAAATAATATGCTACAACAAAAATTTTGCAAATGAAATTGTTCCTTTCGAAGCGTAATGCCCGAAAAATCTAATTTCCGAAATCCCCGGCTTTTCCCTGACTAATTTTCCATTCTTTCCTACTAATAACGTTTATATACTAGATTTTTAATCTTTGAACATTCCCGAGACATACCAGGGTGGCTATTTCCCGGTAAAAAACTAAATTTTTTTGCGTTGGATTTTGATTATTTATTCAAACAAATGACGGACAAAAGCCCACTTACAGAAAGTAATAACATCAACTTATTCTACGTGTATATTCTAATAATGGATTAATCTAGTTAAAATCATTCTGAATATGCAGGGTTGCCACAACTGACCCACGCAAAATTTCCCTGATATTTCTCTGATTTCAGAAAAATCTCCCTGATTTTTTTCCATACATTTTCCATACAAAACATAAATTTTACATATTTCTGAGATTTATGTTTACAAACATCTGATCCTAAAAATGTATGAATATATTATGAATTTCTTACGATATACGATATGATATTTTTATACATTGCTTACAATCTGTCGATTTCAATTCGATATTTTGTAAAATAATTTATTTTTAGAATAATTTACAAAATTTTTTAGCGTCTACGGCAGGTTCGATTCATATTGCCTTACTAATGAGGCCAATGAATCAGCCCAGGACGAAACGTTTTAACACCAATTATTTATTATAGATGTATATATATATTTTTTTTTAATATTGATGTTTGTGGGAATTGATTAATGGAAAAATTATTTTTGAGATTTCCCTGAATTTTCCATGATCAAAAAATTTCCCTGATTTCCAAAATTTCCAGAAATTGTGGCAACCCTGATATGTGATGTAATGCTTTAATGAAAATTAGAATACGATGTTCCATATACACTATGGCCTTTCTCATGCCAGTCATTATCTGTACTACATATTCGACTTACAGGCGAGTGAAAACCATATGCTAGATTTTCATTCACTATTTTGTGTGAAAATAATCAATCTTGCGGTTCTAGATTTTACTTCAACGGACTTATATTCAAAGCAGCTGCAGTTTCCGAAGAATCATGAGTCATACGTGGATCGGAAGGCCTAATCTATTAGCGACCCATACCAAAAATGCATGTTGAACTCTTTTCAAATGTTTGATATTTGATTTGCAATGGGGAGACCAAACCGGAGAACAATTAATTAAAATAGGTCCAACCAGTGTGATGTATAGCAAGTACAGAAGACATTACCTAAATTCTTCTGAGTTGAGTTTATTGAATCTAAGCATCTTCAAAGCTCTTCCTACGATATGGTCATAGTATGGTAGAAATGACAAATGCTACCCTTGTGTCGCCACCCGCTTACATAGCTATTAAACCAATCTAGTATCCTTCCATGAAACCCGAAAGCTCTAGATTTTTTTATTAATCCTAATTGACTAACTTTATCAAAGACTTTTGAAAAATCCGTATAAAATTCATCGACCTATTGCTTTTTATCTAAGGTCTGGCTTATGAATTAGGTACAAATAGTTAAGTTGGAAAAGGGTTTTCCACCGGAAATGAACAATTGTAATAATTATACTGTTACGTTCAGTTTCAATTGATGATAAACAAACGCAAACAATTATAAAATCGTAAAACTGAATTTAATTATAGATTAGACTTATCACTCCATGTATACCCTTTTTCGGGTTTTTACGTATCTATATTCCCCTCTCCCACAGGAGATCGTCAGACATTGAACCCTTCAACTCAAATCCCCAATAACCCCAACTCTCATAATAAGCCTCCA
>WSXT02188242.1:0-20176 GCA_011762715.2 Neuroterus valhalla | reverse complement strand
CTCGAGCAGAACATCGAATAAAATACTATCTGAATGACACTTCGGCTGATTTCTTATAAGGAAGAGACTGTGAATTAAGAAAAGAAGCAAATACCATTGACAATCTACACATATAAATGCATGTAAATTTACGGATGCACATGTATATGAAACATTATATATCATTTATATTTCATGTGAAATCTGTATGCATAATGCTATAATAACGGAAACAAAATAAATAATCTTTTGTCCTGAAATGCAGTGAAGACGAAATATTCTAAAAATACAAGTTTTGATGCTAATAACACAATATAGTGATGACCTGATTGTTTTGCATGGATGGATATCCATCCATGCTCAAGCCGTACTGAAAATCACTTAACATTATCGCATTGTTGCCCGAATTGTGATTAACCAGCACCTTATTACCATCGCTCAATACCTTAAATATTTTATCACTATTTGAATGATGACAATTCATTACAGACTGCAGCAACTGCCGGATCAGCATCCTCAGCATCAAAGCCTTCTTTAGATCTATTACCGAATGTTGGAACAGGTGCTAAGGTAACAACACCACCAGGTTTTCCATGGAAGGATACCTTGGCCCAAATCTTTGGCATCACCACAAATCCACCTTCAATTTCAGCATCTGTTGCATCTAATCTTCTTGTTAGTATGAAATCCATTAGATGCACTTTATGAATTCGAGAATTTAATGAGAAGCACTTGGTGTTCTTCGAAGAAAATTAAAGTTTTCTTACATTGTTGCAGGAGAATGTGAATGATCGAAACAGGCCAATCACAGCTAGGCCATCGAATCCCTTTGCTGAAATTTTCACACCAATATCACATAGAGCTCCTTCCGCAATCACTGCATCTACGTCTTCAACAAGTCCATCATCTACCACTGCCACTTCAACATCTAATGCTCCAACTACGGCATCAACTACTACTTCTACAACATCTATTCCTTCAACTACCACATCAACTGCTGCTTCTCCTTCTCCAAGAATGACTATCCCCAGTGGATTGTTCACTACTAATTTGCCGCAACAGAACGCTTTTGGTACAACCTTTGATGATTTAGCCTTCCTGAATACTCTGGTAATTAACCTTTTATTTTCCTTGAATGGGATATGGAAAACTTTCATCCACTAAGCAAATCAATTTTCAGTTGAATAATCCCAGATTTGGTAGTACGACTCCCAAAACACTGACTGAGGTTGAGCAGCTTCTAGCGAACAAGGTAAGCCTTCTTATATCCATTTTTTTCAAATCCTATGATAATCAAATTCTTAACAGAGTATTAGAGTACCAGCGACGCAACATCTCCCTTGTAAATCAAATCTCGCCAAACTCTAATCTATTACTTTAAGTTAGTGTTTTCTGGCTGTAGAAATTCTGGTACCCCCTTCAGTTTGAGGAGGAGTTTTGTGACTTATTTGGAAACTTGGACGGTTCTGAATGTTTATAAAATTCAGAGAGATCTCTATAAGGTATAATTCATGTTTATGTTAGAGGTTCGTAGGCCAACCCATTATGAGACAGATCAAATTTTCGCCCGTCCTTTGTAACGTCCATAAATAAACTTTTCTAGCTACAGCGCTGAGGATTTAGAGTCAATGCAAAGTTTACCACTACTGAGCATGAATAAATGCTACTGGCATAAATGCTACTGGCATGTAGATGTAGGCATGTAGATAAGTGCTGATTTTTAGTTTCAAATTGAATAATTATAAGTAGCAGACCCGCAGAATTGGATCATTCCATAAACGTTGACACTCATATGATTCTCAACTGCAAGCTCCGAAATTCAATTAATTTAAACTTTACGCCCTTAAAACCCAAAATTGTAAACTGTATTGAAAATCGAAGCATTCTCAAATACAGATCCCAAACCCTTGTCAATAAAATGAGTAACGTGAATATGAACGATAGAGAAATTCTCATACAAGAAGTACAGATTGTTAATGTTTCCTTTGGAAGAACAATTTTATAAGGGATCAAACTGACGCATACTATCGAAGTTTTGATCTCACATGATAGATGATAAGTCGGGAGTTTCATTGCTACTGAAATCGTAGAAAATTTTTTTGTAATCTTCAAATTATAAAATTTTCTTCAGATATTGTCACTCGCTCTTGGGAAAGCTGGACCAACAAGATCACCAAAGGCAATTCAGCCATCGAATGCTTCTCCTAATTTATTAATTGAAACGAACCCCAATTCGGAAGCAGGTCCAGTGACGATTGATCTCTACCCAAGTTCTACGACTCCTAAGACTCCCGTAACCTGGAAACCTGTGACATCGACTAGTTCTGTTGTTGTTAACCCTTGGAAAACGATTTTGAATGGCATTGCTGCAAACCAGATCCGTATTTCGACTCCAAATTCTCTTGCAGATACAAGTGAGGTTTTGAGACCTGTTTTTAATCATCAAATCCCAAGTACTACATCAAAAAATCCTGGAACTACAATTACTACTACTCCCAGAATTACCACGACAGCTAGTACTACCACAAGTACGAGTACAACTACAACAACAATAAGCCCAACACCTGGAAGCTCGGAATCTACAAGACAAGTTGTAATAACTGCCAAACCAAAACCAAGAACAACAACTCCAGCCTCTCCAGGTTTTGGAGACAATTTTTTGGGTGTTCTTTTTGGGAGAAATTTCTTTGGAACACCAACGACACCCTCATCTCAAATCAGAAACATAGAGCCAGTAACTACCTCAAAACCAACATCGACCTCGCAAATGATGTATACCACAGAAAATGTAGTTTCGAATATTGAAGTACCTTCTCCTGAAAATACGAATAAAAATTCGGATTTTGTTCATAATTATCGAAGCTCAAGTACTACAACAACAATTACAACAACAACTACAACTCCAGGAGCCACGCGTACAGGTTCAACTACGACAACAAGCACAGCCCCTAGGATAACAACCACTACAGATACAACTCCAAGAACAACTACGACTCCAAGTACTACCACAAGTTCGAGTACAACAACAACAACGACAATGAGAACAACCGCTAGAAAGTCAGGGTCTACAAAACAAGTTGTAGTTACTGCGAAGCCAAGACCAAGAACAACAACTCGAGCTCCGTTGGGATTCGGAGCAAATTTGCTGAGAGCTCTTTTTGGAAGAAATCTTTTCGGAACACAAGCAACTCCAACTCCAGTGAGAAACAGGAAACCAGCTCCAACTGATAGGAAGCCAGTTACAACAAAGCCAGTCTCAACCACGCAAAGATTACTGACTACGGAAAGAGTGGTTCCAAATGTTCAAGTATCGTCTTCTACCCAAGGTACTATTCAAGTAAGGCCTGAAGTTCAGGTATCAAATGGAAAGATCAATGCCAACTTAGAAGCTGCGAGTAGCTCTGCTGTTGGAGTTAATGACCAGAATTCGAAGTTACTTCAGAGCCAGAGTTCTACTTTTTCACCGGAGGATGATGCGAAATTCCTGATGGCGCTTCTCAATGCAGCTCAAGAAACAAGTGAGAGATTTCCTGTCAATTATAAAATTTGTTAATAAATTCCAAAGAAGGTATTCACAAATATTCAACAAACCAATTATTTTTAGGAGCAAAGACGGAATCATCAACATTGTCATCAAAAACAGAAATTTCGAAGGATGACGAATCGTTTTTGAGAGCGATTTTGAATGGCCAGGCTAATCTTCCACTAGCTCCTGCTAAGTCAGGAATTGGTGTAAATGATGCAGCATTGTTAGCTGCATTTCTCAAAGCTGAGGGCATTGAGCCTCCTTCTCCAGCAGAACAACTTAGAAAACAACTTCTCTTAGCTGTAAGTATATTCTTTTCAATTTCATTTGTACTTTTTCCCTTTTATGTGTCTGAAAATCTCTACAAAACCATTACATGTTTTGTCATCGGCAATCTTTATATATAACCCCATCAACTATTTCTTCCGTATCAACTCAGCCACTTATCCTACTCCTATGAGCTTTGATTCTTGCATGATCATTACACCTCCCTTGATCTAAATTGTACCACTCTATTCAATTTGCTCACTTCTTAAATATTCACCAAATATCCCGACTGCTCCTTACTCGCTACCATCTCCTACTAGATGTGGTAGCTTGACTTCGATATTTCGATACCATACCTTTTATTGTCTTGTCCTCATCTGTTCCTATATGTCCTTCTGTTCTCCATTTCTCACTCGCTTGTCGTATTCAAACCTTATGTTAATCTTCCTTTTCCCCTAATTCTAATGGTCAACGTTACTCTTTTTCTATTCGTTCAAGATCTTTCGGGTAGAGCTTGCACAATCTTGTTTTTTCCTCTTTTGAATTTTGAGATTTCTTCAATTTGAGCACTACTTTATACCATCCAATTTTTTCCTTATGATGATACAAGTTACAAAAAAATATTGTTTGCAAAAATCGTTTATCCAGGGAAGATCCGGAACGCCTTTCCTTGATAAATTTTTCAGAACGGGTAGTTCGAGAGCAGAAAATTTCTTTACATTACCGCATTGCCAGTTTATCAGAGCGATTCCGATCTAATCAGTATCGCCATAATAAATTTGATCTAATTATGTCAGAATCCAGAGGTAGTAAGTAGAGGCTTAGTGAAAAAACATTTTGTTAAGTAGAAAAAAAAATCAGTTGAACCAATCAAGGTACGAAAATAAATATAACAAAAATATAATATGATAGAGTGTATAATCATACATCAAGTTTTACGATCATCTATTCGTTGAAACTGAAAGGATCTTCGACAGAAGAATATCACAATGCCAAATGACTGATGTGAAGTAGTTCGGACATTCATTTTTGAATTGTCTTTGTACTAACGCAGAAAACCTATAAAGATCGAGTGCATAGTGCAGGGTAAATACATTATTATCGAACGCGAAGCGCAAGTTCCGACTGATGCGCTACATTGCAAAAAGAATGGAGACGAAGTATTGGGGATCGACCCATTCTATGCGACAACATCATGCTCTATACGAGCTAACCAAAATGGTCGCGCAAGATGTCCGTGAAAATACTGAGATGCATACAGTAATATCACAAGAACGTTTTTGGTAACCTGAATGATTTTGTTTCTGTTAATAATTATTTTTATAAGCTGCTTTGGTATTCGCAACACCTTCTTAGTTGATGTAACATGACATTCGCACAGGAACATCGAAAATGAACCAGTACTGGAGTTTGTGGTTGTAGCTTCGAAGTAATTAAAAACTAATCCAAGATTCCATTAAGTGCCAAAGCTTTGAAGTGTTAGAATCAGCAAAAGCACTTATTTGTTAGTACTTATGGGGTAGATGTACGCAGTGAATGGGTCAAAGATATTTAATAAAGAAGATAGCCGCAAGAATTAACTGGTTTGCTCCTTACATTTTGATGAAAATGATAACTAAGTATTGTATAGTTACAGTTTCATTGCAAGAGTCATAACAAATTTCATTAGATAGGTTTCCTATTATCGGGTGGAGTCTTAATTTTATAGCAATAGTTTGAAACCACAGTAATCACACTTCAACTTCTTCAACAGCTTCAATCGCAGCTCGAAAGATCACAATTATACAAGAATTCATAAAATTTTGCCTCTTGATCATATTTTTTCATGCGGGTGTAGCTGAATAAGCTATCAAGGTCCAAAAATAAAATTCCCTAAATTTGAAGATACTTTTGTTACTACTTTACTTGTACTACTCCAAAAAATAACGCGAATCAAAATGTAAACCAGGGCCATATAAAAGTGGCACTGCAGCGCCCCTTCTTGCGCAGTGGATGTTTGGCTTCCCAGTTGCGTTAGACGAGGCCATGTACATACGTGTTACGAAAAAAATATTGGGTGATACAGTTACAACACCGAACGCGTGAAGAGCTGCTTGACCATTGATTGATAAATCCATTCTCCTTCAAATGAGTTTGTAACTGAATAATAAGGTTTATCCTACTCCCACATCATTCTGCCTGAATCCTACAATAGAATTCCATGATAGCATAGTATTTTTATTATTCACAACTATTAAGTTCCACCTATTACGAGAAGGTTGCTTTCTCTACCTCTCTCGCTGTGGGACCGCTGCTCGCTCAAGCGGGATCGCTGTGCGCTCGACCTTGAGCATTTCTTTAATTGTATCATTTTCGAGATGTGAGAGTATATAAATGTAAGAAACTACTCAATGCATTTTTGGACCTCTTCAATGGACAGCCCCGGCTGGGTCCTTCTCCTGTTGAAAGTTGAGGCTCTGGATGCAAAAAGAAGATTTGAAAATATTTTTCCTAGGAGTGGAGAAGCCCTTGAGAACTAAAGAATAAAGTTCTGGATTTTTATTTCCAAAACACATATTCCCACTCAGAATTTGGTAACGCATCTTTTTTGTGTCATGAAAATTTGTAGATTCTCTATATACATCGTCATAGTCTAAAAATGATGACGCCAGTAAAAGTCCGAAACATTTATTGAAAGGAATTGATGTTAATAATTATTTTCCAAGAATATGCATGATTTGTGCACAAACAACTTCCAGCATTCTGAGAGTCAGGCGAATTTCGCACAAGTGAAGAGTTCCAAAGAGGAAGTTGTTCAGAGAGAAAGTTGTTCGGAAAGGTGCAAAACAGTTTCATGATTAATTTCAGAACAATTGAAGAATTATCCGACCAACTATTGACGTTTCAATTTTTTGCGCGATTGGTAATCTGCTACTGTTGCAAAAAGCGACATGTTTCTTTTATAATCATCTTTTTTTCAATCACAGAGTCTGTAGTATACGCTCCTGTTGCGTGGTGGTCGGTGGCACTTCGTGGTCTTGCCGATGTTGCCCCTACTGCTCGAGAGAGGAGTGTGTGCGCATGTGGATTAGAGCCGATAGTGTAGAGAGTACACAATAAGGCGTGATTGCATTTCGCATGTTTCTTTGTAAGTGCCTAGTTATTTGAGACTTTCCTATTATAGATTCGATGATGTTGTATCTATGCGCGACAGAGAATCTGTCGTGCTAGAAGATCTGAACATCAACAGTTGTCCGACTACTATTTCAATTAGGTTCAAACTTTACACAAAACTTCTCTGGACCTTTCTAAACATTTTTCCTGCTCATACTCTTCGCTTGCTCAAGATTTTCTTGACTGTGCAAACTCTGGGAATGGTTTCTCCACGATTTATGCAACGTTTCAGAAAGAAATTCTTAACATTTGTTTCAATAAACATTTTGAATCTTTGCTGACGTTATCAATCTCAGAATATGAAGATGCATATTCATCGTAATTTTTTTTTGAGTAATAAATACATTCCAATTATCGCCAATTGAAGCAAGAAATGCGAAATATTTTAGGCAGCAACAACACTTTCCCATGAATGATTCAAAACACGCAACCATCAAATTCGGTCAATATTGATTTTTCACAAATCCTGGCACAGGATTCATTTTCCGATAGACCTTTCCATTCTCGGAGGCATGAGTGCGCACGTGCTGTAATTTTGCATCATTTCTGGATTTTTTAAGCAGATTCTCGTTAGAACGTATGTGAATGTTATAAAGAAATATAATTGATAGAAAACTGGTAATAGAAGTTAGAGATATGGAAAGTGAAAGAAAAATATCAAGGAGGTTCTAGAGTAAAAACGGCTGATATGCATAATAATACATCTAAAAGATGTGTCAAGTGGACACCCTGATTCCTGGTACACGCAATACATTCCTCTTATTTCATGAAATTATTAAATCATAAGTAATTGTATGTCCCGCCGTGATGATAACCTCCCTTATTCAAAGTACAGCAATAAGTAACTGACAACTACGACGAACTCATATTCATAACTCAAGCGGCTGCATGTGATTGGTCCGTTGCGAATGGTGGGGGTTGGCGTGTTTGACAAGGGTGGGGATGCTCTTACAAAGGAATATAAAGTGCTTATGTATTTTGATGTTGATAGGACTTACAATTAGACCCCCAGAATTCCGAGCGAATGGAGAAAATCAAGTATACAACATTTTCATTGAGTGAGAAAGTAAATATCATTCGATGCGTCGAGAGAGGAGTCAAAAGAAAGAATGACATTGCTGCTGATTTTAGGATTCCTGATAACTCTCTGACTTTTATCAAGACTCAGGGAAATGTTTTGGCTGCTGATGAAAATCCTTGTTCCTGATTGGACCGGAAGCGCATGAAGACATCTCATTTTCCATTGTTAGAAACATCACTGGTAGAATGGATGCAATCTGCTCGGAACCAGAAGATTCCCTCAGCTGGTCCTGCAGTGCAAGCAAAAGCTGAATTCTTTGCGGATCACTTAGGATACAAAGACTTCAAAGCTAGCTCTGGGTGGTTAGAAAAGTTCTAGAATGCAGATTAAACAGGTTTTCTTTTTAATGTTGACCAGAAAAAACTCTGACTTTTGAGGAAGACACTTGTCAAGGTGGTAAGAAAAACAAAGATCGTGTTACTGTCATGTTTTGCGATAATATGTCTAGTGAAGGAAAACTAGAGTTGCTGCCGATAGGCAAATCTGAGAATCCACGATGTTTCAAGGGAGTGAATTCTTCACCAGTGCTTTACAAAAGCAATAAAAAATGTTGTTTGACCAGTTCAGTAAATGGAGACTAGCTTCATAAAAGTGAGCCCAAGTTTCAAAGAGAAAATCGGAAAGTGGCTTTGGAAGCCACCAAGGATGGTTCATGCTTCCGCTGATGCCAATAGCGATACAATTGTGAATTTCCTGCAGAAAGCTGGCTTCGTGAAAGCCTATGTGGAAAATCTTGAAAGACAGGAACAAAACGAAAATTCATCGAACGTTACTTCTGAAGATCGGGATAATCTACAAGAAATATTGGGCTTCACAAAAGTAACTTTCTAAGATTTCGTTGATGTGGACACTTATATCAATATTGCTAATTAACCTACAGATGGTGAAATATTGGACAGTACAATGTAACTAGAACCTTCAAAATCTGATGACGAGAATGATGCAAAGGATCAGGATGTAACACCACCATCGTAATTGAGAGATGCTGAATTTGGTTCGTCAATGGCTCGCAAAGTTCTTCCTGAAAAAAACTGTGTACCGGACAAAATCTTCGCTGCTTCAAGCATGCTTTCAAATTTCTGTGAGAGGGAAAGTTGCTTCAGACAGAAGAAAATGACTGAATTTGCGAAATGTCGGAGTAGCGGGGTTTCAGCTTCAAGGAAGCAGTGACAGGCGGGTTGGGTGAATAAAAAACAACCTTCGTTTAGGATCTCTGAATGCACATAGACTGCGCCAGTCTGCTTTATTGCAGCACAAGTTACACCCTAGCGCGTAGTACAAAATCAATTCTAACAAAACAAGACGACATTAAACGTAGACCACTGTACGACTAACATACGACTAGTTGAGCATTAAGAACCGAATTAGTTAGAAAGGGGGGGGGGAAGGGGGGGCAGAACAACCTGCCTTACGAGCAGATGGGAACCTCTAAGTCAGGGATGGTTTGCCGGTACCCATCTTGAGAGCACAAAGCTCTATCTCGCCGTCACGAAATAATCTACTATTTTCAAAATACCAAACGGCGTATTGCTATATTCTCCCATTCCCTGATTCTCCAGCCTGTCGAAATTTTCACGTTCGATTATGATTTGCTCGGCATTTTAATATTATTTGGATCATACATTCTATGGTGCGTTTAATAAAAGTATAAAAAAATTATGTGCGTTTATACTATAATGTTTGATGACTTGATCTTTCGATAATTCGAAGTTTTTTGTCCCGAAATACTTTGAATTATCCAGGTTTTACGGTGAATGATATAGTTCGACGTCATCCCGACGAAACGAGACTCTCTCCCGGCTTACCTTGTCGTCGTAATATCGATGAGGCTACTGCGCAAGACGTAAGCTTAGGTCCGAAGACCCTACGATCAAAATCCGAATTACGGGTCAGCTAAATACCTGACATTCCGACAAATTTGAATTTGGAATTTCATATTACAAGTTGCAGAGTCGATTCCAAAATAAAAATTCTCATGTTGACGTCTACGCATAGTTCAATTTACTGTTGAGTGAAGGGATTTTATTACAAATCTTATGAATTAGGCTGAAAAATTGATCTAAATGTTCATTTCTTTCATCAGGGTGAGAAAAATAGAGGATTAAGGTCATCGACAACCTCACTACCTCAAACTTCTACAACTACGACCAGAAGATCAACCACAAGGCCGAGGCCAGCTGCTCCAACGTGGCGACCAAGTTCAACATATCCACCTCCTTTGTTTGGTGGATTTAATTTTGGGGGATCCGCTAATAGTTTTAGGGCAGAAACAAATTCGAATACTGGCGAAGACACAGTTCGAAGTCAAGTTGTAAATGCTGCCATTGGTGCTACCAGAGCTTTCAGTCAATTCCTCGGCGGTGCTATCAGGGTAAATAAAATTGAATATTAAGAGGTTTGCTGGCTGTCCCTCATTTCCCCTAAAATTGAAAATTTGGATTGTATATGTGAAACATTACAGCATTTTTATCATTTTCACATAGTTTCAAAATTTTGCATTTCTATTCATCTAACGAAAATCCTGTACGAACAGCTGGTTCAGTGATCTGAGCTATTGGTCCGCATATTGATTCTGAAACTTGACTGAATTTGCGACCAATGACGAGGGTTCTTTATTGAACCTGCCTGAAAATAGATAGAGGTGTCAGTGTTGATATCAAACCTTCTTTCTCTCTTGCTCAGTGTAGAATTGATTTCATTACACAAACTCAAAATGACAGCTTTTGTCTGAGACCAGTCTACGTCAACTTATCTTCTACCCCCGTCGAGGATTTTAACCATAAACTTAAGAGCCGAATCCTTATTCTTCGCCATTGCCGTCAGCGAGATATAGCCTTATCAAGTCGGATCCAAGACAAGTCAATTCGGACCCAAGTCAAAAAATTTTTACTAGGGCAATACACAAGGATGCTTTTTGGCCTCTCTGCAAAATAATAAGAAAGGGCTCCGGGCGTTACCAAAAGTATTCCTGTGACCAGTCACAGGAGTGATTTTTTGCACCTTGCCCGTAATTGAGAAGGAGTAAAGCTGTAACAAAGAGCATGTTTATGCCTTATAACAGAAGTGCTTTCCCAACCCGACCTGGAATGAAGATAAGTAGTCAGTCAAAGAGGTGCGTCCTTGCCACCGTGGAAAATCGGAAAGCAAGTAGGGATGTCAACAAATGCATCTCTGTTATTTGTGCCATGTGTGCGTTTTTGCCCCGCACAAAACAAGGCAGTAGTAATGATGTAACTAGAAGTATTTCTAGTATTTATCACATCTCTGCTCCGGCACAAAGGTGCCATCCGACTCCTGGAAACAATTGTATCATCAGTATAAAAAAAAAAATTTACCATCTTCTTCAAACAAGAAAGTTCTCTAGGTTGAATTGCCACAATCGCAGGATCAGCTATTTGAAAAAAAGTGGAATCATTAGGCCAAATCGTTGAATCCAAGATTCACACAACATTTTTTTAATCGATAACCGGAAGCGTTGTTTTAGCGATTCTTACCGAAATTTCCTAATTTGATAATCAAATCATTGAGCCTGCTATTTGTTCAGAATTATTGTGGTCAATGCCCTTCACGAATATGTGATGTCTTTTTATCTAAATTTTGTGATTTATCTGCCATAAAACTATGATGATTTTGATTTGAGGAATATCCACGCCTGAATGCCTGCATTTTCTGAAATTTGCAGGGTGCAGCCAAGCAATTACAGACCTTTGTGGGAAATGGAACAAGACCGTTCTTCTCTTGAGTGAAAGTGATATGGATTTGACATTCAGCGAACGAGCATGTAGCTGTCATAGTTCGTACCTTATTGGTAGCGCCAGATAATTTCTCATCCACATATAGTGATATTCCTATTTTGTATGACCTAACTGAAGCAACAGAGCAAAAGTGATTGTCAGTTTGATTGCTTCCACAACTCGCGATCGTCTGGAATTGAAGATGCGGAAGGATGGTCAAGATATGTTATTATTAACGATTATTGATGAATTCTGTGAACTTCACGAATGCCAAAATCGGATGAGCTCACGGAAGTGCTGTTATGATACGATCATGAGGGATTTTATTGTGAATTCCATCATTATCGATGGATATTCTCGAATCAATATCGAGATTCTGTTAGTATTAAATTTAGCTCCAAATTCGTACATGCTGGGGATCGTGCAGGAATTTTGCCTTTACATTCATAAAATGCTCCAACTAGTTTTGGAATTGATTCAATTATTGGGTATTTGAATTTTATTCTTATGCTTCTTCCGTAAATCGGAAATATGTGGTACATGCAGTGTCAGAAGGAAGTTTTATATGAATTATTCCTTCTAACCTAAATTCTGCGAGCTAAGAAATACTTATTTTGGAACAAAAATCTCTTTCTTCCGACTTGTATAATAGTTTTATGTTTTTATCAATTTTTACATTGCAGAAGTCTTACGAGACTTTTGCAATGTTGTTATTATGGTATTTATTAACAACCTTGCAGCAACATCATCGTGACGTTGCAAACTTCCTAGAAAAATATGAGAAGCTTGGGATGCATCCCCAACGATAGAATAATATTTATAAAACAAGATTAAGCTCATAATTTTTTAAAGTTTTGTATAGCAGTGCCTGTGTATATGTACTTAGTTAAGTGCGATATGTTTTGTAAAATAAAGCTGGTGTATATTATTCTCTATAAAGATCTAGTTCCTATTTATTGTCTGCATCTCCTAGAACTCAAATAGAAAACCAAAATTTCATCGACCGAATTCGGACAACACTCCCGTATATATCTATCGAAATTTCGAAACACAACATAAAAATAAAAATGAGGAAACACAAAGGAGAGACCAGCCTCCAAAAACCCTTTTTTTGTTTATATCTTTCGTCTTTTCTTATATGAATCAATTAAAAAAACACAATACAAGAAAATTTGAAAAATTATCCAACGTTTTGGGCTGCATACAACACCCTAATGGAGGTAAGGAATCACGCAGTAGGTCTAATCTTATAAGAAACCCAGGATGCCTTCTCCCTGAAATCTTACTGAAGACTGAACCACCGTAAGAATAACCACTCTTTCAAAACCCCAAACTACACATAAAATAAGCTGTGAATTGTGGAATCTAACAAAAATTAGGAACAATCGAACAAAATAAGGAAATGGCCGTTCAATTAAAACAGAAGAATGATCCTTCAGTTTATGATCTAATCGGAAGATGGATCATTCAACCAAACGTTCGAGAATCAATCATCGCACAACTAAAACGTGCTCTGATGTACCAGGTTAATCTCAATATTTGAAATCAATGGATAGAGACGAAAATCCCAAACGATCTGCAATCTTGAGTTTACTTATTCAAGACATATTTTCCATTTGAGACGGCAGGATAGAAAGAGACTTATTGCAACCCCTTTCCTGGCGTAAATAAACATTTATTCCTCAGCCCATTGCCCTTGAAGAACGGACTTGCTTGCACCACCATGTTCTACAAAATCTTAACATTGAATACTTTATTATACCATCCATCCACACTTGAAACAGTATCAGCTATCCATATCCTAATACAGGGGTGTACAACGCAGGGTTTGCGCGCTTCTCCTTTATTCCCCTTCTCCAAGCGCGTCATCAAGAATTCTCTTCTCGGTCGGCCACGGGCTTCGTCTGACTACGCCTGACCACGCCTACTTGCGCCCACTGTACACACAGCCCGGCCGCCGAGGGACCCCTTTCCACATCGCGATCACCGCATGAACGCATGCAAGGTGGTAAGAGAGGGGATTGACGAATGGCAGCTATTTACACTCTTTCTCACGCGTTGGACACCTCTGCCTCAATACTATTACCGCTTGTTTGCTCGCTCTCATTGACTTACCTTCGTCTCTTCTCCTCGCATTGCGAAACTCTGCCCCTGCGGTTTCTAACTATTTCTTAAATACTATGAAATGTTTGATTCTCCTTATCCACCATTTACATCATCTACATTCATCTTATTAATAATTCTTCTCCTCTAACATTTCTATCTCCATTCCTCAATCTCATACACCTTCCTTCCTCCCTCGTGATTTCTGCTCACTTCATCCCCATGCAGACTGTTCCTTCTGGAATACCTTCCTCTCTCGTACTCCATCATTCCATATCCTTTCCTGTTCTTCTTCTTTCACCATTGCTCCCTCACTAGGCTACCTCCCCTCTCCTATTATTGTAATTAGGTGTACTTCTGTCCAACCCCAGTGTGCATTTTATTTTTTTCTCCTGTTGCATATTTACCTTCTTACTTTCCTCATACCCCTACACCTATATCCTATACAGTATTCACTCATCACAAGCGAGTTGAACAGCTTCATCCGCCTCTCAAAATCATCTACATAAAATCTCTTTTCCAATCCCCACGCCAGTCTCATCACAACATTTGCTCTTCTTGCTCTCTCTTACATATGATCATTCACTTTTCTATTCCTCCTAAGAAAGAAACTCAGTTACACAAACTCTTTCACCTCTTGCAGTGCCGTCGCCTTCCACTTCCAATCTCCTCCATGATCCCCTCAACCCCCTCTCCTGAACACCATAGCCTTGGACTTTTCTGCATTCAACCCTAACCACAGTGGTACGACTCCCATGTATTTTTTTGACCATTTATTTTCTGCGCCAACAGAGCCATCTGAAGTTGGACTCAATAAACTAAAATCTCTGTGACGTCATGTACAGTTAAATTCTTAACCTCAAAGTTTGTTTACGTTGCTTGTGGTTGCTTGTTGTCGTTTTTGCCGTTGCAAATACAAGTTTATTTATCAAAATAGTGCTCTAGTGGTTCATGAGTGGAACAAAAAGTGAAAAATTTACGCGTGAGTGTATAATAATTTCATAATATTAAATAATATTTGTATGCTGAAGGTACAATAGGTAATTGGTACTTTGGCGATTTTACTAAAATATTTGAAAATTATTCTGATACTTCAAAGTCACATATAGATGGGGGAATTCTCGTATCCTCGCTTTCAGGGCAGTTAAATTTTAGGCATTTCTAGTAAAATTTGACAATCAGATATCTCCTGAAAATCTGAAGTCGGCTTTTTGCACACAACACGAAGGAATAATAAGGAGACCCAACTCCGTTTCGCCACTTGGAAATAGAAATATCACCGTAAGTGACAGGCATATTCACTGGAAGATCCCAAGTTTTCGTGCGCAGAAGCGCAGTTGTCCTCTTCCTATGCTTGGAAAAGTGTGCGAGTGAGAAATCTTGTCAAATTGACGTAAGTTAGAGCGGTTACGTTCGTTTGTTTTGATGCAGGTCTCAAAATGTTTTTCATTGCAAGCTATTATTATTTAAATTGATCACAGTGTTTCCTTCTTAAGAACGTGAAATTAAACTCTGCACAATTATTCTCTTTCTGCTGGCTGATATCTGCCAAATGAGAAATGGAATACCTTTCATAATTATGTTTCCTGATACATTATCATTATGAACAAATAACATACACTTTTTTTCTGAAAATTTCATAAAAACTAAATCTCTTCATTGAAATATCGAATTGTTTTCAATTATCCGTTCTGATTGAATTTTATAAATGCTTAGAAATACGTAATTTACCAATTCCCAAACTGAGTCGACTCATAATAACTTTTCATGAAGATCAACAAAAGAACACAACCTCTCTAGCACGCGTCAATTTGAAAAACTTTCTCACTCACACACTTTTCCATGCATAGGAAGAGGACAACTGCGCGCCTGCGCACGAAAACTTAGGATCTTCCAGTGAATATGTCTGCCACTTACGGTAATGTTTCTAGTGCCAGTCTCAAAGGGCTTCCCACTGACAGTTGGGTCTCCTTAGTATTCCTTCGTGATAGAAGTCAACGTTAGCTAACTTCTCAAGCTTACACCGATTTTATTAAATTTGATTTTATACATGAAGTCATAGATAAGATATGATGACGAAAGTAATCATTTTTAGTATCAAAAAGGGTTGTAAATTTTGTTGAAGATTATACTAAAATATGAAATCATCATAGATGTATATGCTCAAAGAAAGGATAAGTATATTTACACTTTGAAATATAAAACCTACCTTGTAAAAAATATGAATTTGAGATTCTGTTTTACAAAATTGGTAATAATAATTTTAGTACCAAAAATATAGCTCAACTTTTTCAAAACAATATACATTTCTGAAATAGAATGTATTCGAATCTCAATTTAATTATTAGTAGAATAATGAAGATGACTTTAAATTCCAATATTACGTTCAGTTATTTACAATTTTACACCGGCACCCAAAAAAAAAAGTTTTATGTATAGCGGACATGGCCTATCTACGGGCATGTTTTTTGACCCGCTAAATCTGAATTTCAAGTCAGTTTAGGCCGTACACTCTCCAATTTTTGAATAAATTTCAAAAAACCGTGAGAAATAGCGGAAATTTGATGTTTTAGTAATAAAAATAATTTGTGGATCTAGGGAAAGGATAACTTCCATGTATTTTGAACCGTTGAACACTAATTCCAAGTGTACATTGATCATAAGCCGTTTTCAATCTGAGGAAATTGTGAAAAACTCATGAAAATTGTGAAAAACCCATGAAAATTGCAAAAATCGGGATTATCTTGATAAAAAAACTTTTGCAGACTTTTATCGAAGGAGATTTTCATGTAATTTAATCTGCCTGATCCGAATCCGCAATTTATTCGGCCCATATTCCCTCGAACACTAAAAAAAATGACTTAAAACCGATAGCAAAAACTTGCACTCAAAAAAATTTTTTTTTAATCTATTTAACACGATTAAATACAATAAAAAATACGATAAACGATCCGATAAAAAATACAAGAAACGTATTTAATCGTGCTTAATAGATTTTTTTCAATTTTTCTGACTGTGATTTTTTGGTATTTTATCAGTTGTATACAATTTTTTCAAAAGTTTGAGATATTATGGTCAAAACACATTGCAGATTCAGATTAGGAAGATTAAATTACATGAAAATCTCTTTCAATCCGAGTCTACAAAATTTTTTTTTAACAAGATAATCCTAATTTTTTCGATTTTTGCAATTTTCATAGGTTTTTTGCAATTTACTCGGAATTGGAGGGTGTACGGCCTAAACTGACTTGAAATCCGGATTCAGCGGATCGAAAAACATGCCCGTGGATAGGTCGCGTCTGGCGTACAGAAAACTTTCTTTTTTTTGTGTGCCGGTGTAATTAAATCGAAGATAATTTTGTTGGATATTTTTTTTCATACTGGATACTCGTATCATTTAGTCATTCATTGAAATTGAAAACCCAAAACTAATCATGCTCGAAAATATTCAATCTTCTCTGATTGAAAATTTGACCACTTCACTGAAAATAGAACTCTCAGGTTAAAAATTCTTGTTTCGATTTGAACTTCATGTATTTCATGGAATGAATCTTCTTTTTGGTTGATATTAGAATTTGTTTAATAGATACTCATTTTTTTAATAAATGATTTAATTTGGAAAGTTTTTTTTCACATAAAAATTCGCTTATTGTTTTGAAAATTCATGTAGTTAAATAATTGTTCTATTTAAGTTGGAAATTAATATTCTTAAGCAGACAAAACTTTTTTGTCAAAGTTCGGGATTTCCACGGTTAGGATTTGACTTTCTGCAAAGAAATTTATACTCTTAGGTTGAAAAATTTATCAAAAATCATGATTTTGCATAAATTATCTAAAATTTTATCTTAATTCACGATGCATTACGATTTCTTTATTGCTTTCTAACTTTTCAAAGGTAATGATAGTTTTAATACCCAATTGTTAAATCCTTCTCCTCTGAATTGATAAAAAATATTGTATTTTGAATTTAGTTCGGTTTAAGAAAAAAGTAAAATAATACAATCGGGATAGTTAATGTTTTTTTTCTATTTTCTTGTTTGATACATAATTTTTTACTTTGTTTAATAACAGTTTTATTACCTTTCGTGAGAAAGTAAAACTTATTGGTTATAATGTGAGAAAATCTATTTTATGGGAAATAGACCACTTCACCAGTATAGTGAAACTTCGATTCGAACTTTAATCTATTTATGTTTTTACAACTTTCATTTTTCGCCTGCACAACGATTAGAAATTACTGATATTCTACAAGGTTCCAGATAACGGTCGTTTCCGTTGACGAAATTGTATTCCAGTCAAGTCAGGCAATAAATTAAAGAAAGCTTCGTAAAATTACTTTTGTGTAGTAAATATTGACTTGTTGTTTAAAAATTGCGGTAGTACTAAAGAATATATACTTCCGAAGAAAGAACCCAATTTTTGAGGAGATGAACAAATTTCCAAGCAAAAAAGTGGGACTTAAAAAAAAATAGTTTTATCCCAAACCAAAAAGGATTTATTTTCAACCAAAGAATTGCACCTGCACCCATAGTGGATGAATTTTTTACCAATAAGATTATTAAACAAAACGGACCGTGTAATCCTTCCAACTAAAATTACTTCTATAATAAGTCCTCTACTCAGGCCCTTGGCAGGATCCCTTTTGCCCCTCGATAAATAACATGATCCAAAAATTTCTTTATTTGGCAAGACGGAAAAAACAATAACAAAATGTGGCATTTAAGCATGTCAGATTTATAAATTTTAATTGAATTTGCACCTGAAAAAATGTGATTATGACTCAAATTCGAAAATTCCTGACGAATTTGAGTAAGCATTGGAATCAAAAGTGGATTATTGATTTCATTATATTGATAATGGCAAGTACTTGGATTAAATAAATCTCTTAGCAGATAAGCAAACAATAAATATATAAAAATAAATGATACTTGTATGTTGAACACAGTCAAGGTCTGCAAAAACTTGTGAAATTGACTACTTGAGAATGATTGCCATTAATATTTAAAGAAAATAAATGAATGTTAGAAGGAAAAGACAAAGGCCAGATAAATTTTAAAAGAGATCGACAGCTTTGAATTGCGCGCGAATAGCCACAGATCACGTGATTCAGTTTTCATTGGTTATCCCCTTTGAAGTATGTTCCATCTTGGACCAGAGTTCCTCTTGAGAGATTTGTGACATGTGGGCATCGTTTCTGATTGGTAGGGCCAACCAGAATGGGAAAGACCTTATCAGAGCGGGCTTTTCAATTTAAATTCATCTTCCTCTCCCTTTGACAATAAATAGATACAGCGCGGTAACTAGGCATTTTCAGGCGGTGCGGGCAACCAGGGCCCCCCGAAGATTTTTTTATTTTTATTTTAATCATTTCAAAGTATGAGCTAGAAAAGTTCTTCAATAACGTTTTTATAACATTCTCGTGACCTTTGGACCTCTTTTTAATGGACTTCGGAAAGGCTTTGAAATCACCGTTTCTTTTTCTTTTTAGAAATTCATTTTCAAGGGCCCCTTAGGAAATCTCGCACGAGGGCCCCCGAGATTCTTGATACGGCGCTGAATAGATAAGAAGGAATGGTTGCATAAATATTTTCAAGCATTGAGAATTCAAAGTAAGGTATTCTGCGATATTACTATTTGATTAAAAAAGAATTTCCATGATAAAAAAATGCTTAGATGCTAAGGTTGCTTTTAACTCAATGTTTTGTTTCGCTTCACGATACATCTATCACAAACATATTTTTTCTGATTAATTAGTATGTAACTCTGTAAACTTGCGCTGAGTGGAATGCAAGTACATAGTTTTGAGGTAAGAGTATCTTTAGAATTTCCGTGCACATTTGAATATGCTGATCGTTAGAGAGGAGAGTTCTGCAATCATAAAAATATAGAGTTTAAAAAAAAAAAGGATTTGACTTCTGTATGAAAAAAGGTGTAAAAAATATATGAAAATAATGTAACAGGGTAAAAAGTGGGAAAAATGATTGGCACCCCTCCCAGGTTTCAAAATTTTTTTTCAGTCTAACAATTTCAAACATTTCTGGTGCAAAATGATCCTGTAGTTTAAACGTTCTTTGAATGTGCTTTTCTTTAATTCCTTGCTCAGATAATCATAAAAGAAATCTGCCCGCTGCGCGGGCACATTCTCATCGCGCGCTTAACGCGCGGCTCGCTTCGCTCGCAAGTTTAAGCGCGCCTGAGGCGCGCGCATTTCGGATCTCGCGCTTCGCGCTCGATGGTAATCTCACCTCGCGCTCCACGCTCGGTTATGATTTAAGCTCGCGCTACGCGCTCGGCCTTTGTACCTCCCTACAGTTTTATATAGAGCTTGTTTAA
>WSXT02188211.1:0-20177 GCA_011762715.2 Neuroterus valhalla | reverse complement strand
TAATGAAAATATTAACTTTTACACGAAAAATACTGGACAGTCACATATTTTAAAATATTCGAAAAAAGTGATGCGTACAAGGGAGATCGGTATGAGCAAGTTATTGCTTTATGTGGAAATAAAATAACAAAATCGAGTTTTTGACCACTTTTTTGCGTTCATTTGCACGAGTCTTCTAGTAAATCATTTTCATTTATACAAAAATATTTTTAAGAAAACAGTTTTACTATAATTAAGCCTCAAATTACATTCTCACATTTTCTTTTGAAAAGTGTACATAAAAATGCAATTACTAGTTTACTAAAATTTTTTTGATAAATAAAAAAATGTAAGAATGTAATTTGAAATTTTATTATAGTAGTACTGTTATCTTAAAAATATTTTTGCATAATTGGAAATGATTTACTAAAAGAGTCGTGCAAACAAACGCAAAAAGTGAAAAAAATCGCTTTTTTTATTTCCATATGACGCAAAATTGGAAAGTTCCATATAGCTTAAAATTTAGGTCTTGAAATCAGCTACTTGTAAAAAAAAATCAGCCAAAAAGAAACATGGCGTTTGTGAGAAAATCGAATTTGAAAATTTTTATAAAAATAGCAATTCCTAGGGTCTTTTTAATTATTATTTTTACAAATGGTTAAGTCAATTTGAAATAACACCTTAAACCATATCAAACAACACAAAGCAGCCACGAAAAATCTTTAAAACTACAATAATATCAGATATTTTCATTTTTCATTTCGATGGGTGCTACTAGTATTAGGCTATCTTTCCGTTACCGTTAAGAAAGCGACTATCTCCTTGTAAAATTACAAGAAGATAGTCGCTTTCTTAAGGGTAACGGAAAGTTAGCCTAATACTCGTAGAACCCATCAATTTGATCAATAGCCATTTTAGAGGTTAACTCAAAAAGCAACATAAATCCTGTAATTTTGGTCCAATCGAAAAATAAAATACCTTCTCATTCAGAATGAGAATGTAAAAATACGTGTCCCCTTATTTTGCACCAAGAAAACCATATTTCAATTTGGAGACGATCGGTGACATGAGTGTCGCCAGCTTGCATGATTTGAAATGGAATCGGTCGAGTAGTTCAGGTCGGATCAGAAAATAATCTCTCCTTTCTAAGAGTCCCATTTTGTGGAAGTTAAAAGATTTTATTACACTAAATTGTTTCATTCGTGACCACATGCAAACGGCAAAAGAATAATAGTATATTGATATACGCCTGTAATTTTTCTTCACGCGGATTAAAACTTCACAACTTTGCTGTAGAGGATGTTACTGATTTTTCGTCATATTACCGTTCTGTAATAGTAACGAAACTATTTGTACGGAACAGTTCCTGCATACTGTTTTGAAATAAATACGTAACTCATTAGTGAAAATTTCAGGCTGAAATCTAACATTCTTTTTACATAAAAGTTCTGTCATCTAAGTGTATCGACTGTCAAAGAAGAATACTATCCTTTCTATTCGTTCCAAATGTTGTACCTTCACGAAATTGAATCTTTATGCAAACATGACAAATTGCTAAAAATTGAATCCCGATAAATTCTGCATCCGGATTCAATTGCAGTTAATACCTGATACTCCACATATAAAATGCATCACCTCTAGACTGTCAATTACTAAAGAAACATAATTCAGTCATTCACGAATCGTTTACACAGTAATACCTACAAGAATCTGACTTTTGAAAATAACTTAATCTCAATTTAATCTCAAATTAGGTTAATTAATTAATTTCAGCCATCCCAGTGGGCACGAAATTTAAAGACGTTTCTAGAACGTTCTAAAAACGTTTTTAGGGCGAAAAGTATAAAAGAAGTTTCAAAAATGTCCAAAACAACGTCCTAACTCAGGCAAATAAAGGTCCCAAAAACGTCTAATGTTCCAAATACGTCCTAAAAACGTGTTTGGAACATCGTATGTTTTTAGGACGTTATTTGTCCTGACTTAGGACGTTTTTAGAATGTCCTAAAAACGTCTTTGGACAGTCGTGCCCACTGGGATCAATTTGTTTTGAATGCCATGTCTCGTTTTTCTAAAATATTTGCAGTGCAATGAACAAGTGATGAGTATTTCAATTTTCGAATGATTTTCAGTCGTTGCCATCTTAAATTAATTTGCGTCAGCATGATAATAATAATAATAATAATAATAATAATAATACTAATAATAATAATAATAATAGACATAAAACGGTTGACTTTTAACCGAGCGAGTGACTGGGAGTCATATAACAATCATTGCGAATTATACTTTTAATTGCATCTGAAAATCAACCAACTTTTTTTACTGAAATTCAGATTTTTATATTACTGTGTACTAGTATCAGTAAGAATGAACAAAATCCCAGTCAAATTTTGAATAATTCACATTTATAGCCAAAAAAAATCTGGCCGCTGCGCGGGCACATTCTCCTGGCGCGCTACGCGGGCGGCTAGCTTCGCTCGCAAGTTTAAGCGCGCCACGCGTTCGGTTTGTTTATATATGAAGATTATTAATTTTACTTTTTATTTTTTATAAAATTTTTTTTATATAAAGTTTACCTAAGGCTCTACTGGCCTTAGGAACACATTCTCATCGCAATACTCGCCACTGGTATTTACATCTCGCATAGTTTAGCTAGCAAATTGAATTTATCATTGTTTAAAAGCGTTGTCACGAATAAAACAAAAAATGAAAAATAGAATGTTGGCTGCTGTATTTGATGATTGTGAATTCTATTTTGTTAAAGCTTCTCCGGCTTTAACGAATACATTCTCATCGGGTGTCTCGTGCTGCGTACTCGATCAAAATCTGTCCGGAACGCTCACCTAATTCTTCTCTAATTCTTTTCAGTCTTCCGTTATTTGGCTAAAGATTCTCATTTCCGTTTATATTCTTGAATTTTGAAAATGCCATAACTCTGAAAATTTTGTTTTTATCAAAAAAAATCATAAGGATGCATTGTTTCACTTTTTACTTACTACAAGAAACCATACTTAAAATTTTTGAGCCTCGGAACAAAAAGCCAAACAAATTTTTCAAAATGCTCCTCCTCTTTTATTTTTAATCCAAAACAGCTGGTTAACGGACTCGACTTGTATTTTTGATCCCTCAAGATGGATGCCTAAGCACGATCGAATACGATCATTCTTTCGAATGTTATCAAGTTCACAGATTTTTTTTCATAATGTTTTGTGCGATCAGAATTGGAATTTTTAATTTTTTTGTGAAAATTCAAAAAGTTGTATGCACGATCTTGTAGGGCTCCAAAAAAGAAACATTTTTTCTCTTTCACTTACTTCTCAATCTTGCGTTATTTGGCTAAAAATTCTCAGTTTCATTTTATTTTTGAATTTTAAAAATGCCACAACTCTGACAATTTTGTTTTTATCGAGAAAAATTATTAGAATAAATTGTTTCACTTTTTAAGTGCAAGAAGAAATTGTGCTTACAACTTTCGATTCTTGGGACAAAAAGTCCAAAAAAGGTTTCAAAATGCTCCCCCTCTTTGATTTTTCATCCAAAATAGCTGGGTAATAAAACTCGTCCTTTCTTTTCCGGTATTGAGAAAGTGTGCCAAAGCACAATCTAATATGATCATTCTTTCGAAAGTTATCGAGTATATAGATTACAGACTATAAACTACAGACAGACAAACGGACAGACACCTTTGTAAAAATAATTTTTTCTGACTCAGGGGGTTTTAAAACGTGGAGATTCCATTAAATCCGCGAATGTCAATTTTCGCATAAAACCAATACCTTCTCGTCCAGAATGAGAATGTAAAAACTCATGATTATGAGTGAATCGATAGTAATTTCACAGCGAATAAGTAATCAGCTACTGATGAATACTTAATTGGTAAAAGTGCTTCCTTAAAAAATCATACCATTTGCATTCGAATATCTCATGTTATTACTAAGGTATTCATTTTTAGAATTTGATCCACTGTTTTTGCGACAATTCTTCTTCGAACTTGTGTTGGCACTTCAATATCCATTTTCACGATTTACTGCAGCTTTATTACAATCTATCGTCGATCTTATGTTGACTCATCAATATTCATACGGATTTGATCCAAACCTTTTTCCTCTTCTCTCTATAGATTAAACTAATTTGTAAGTCATTAGAGTGAAGTCTTCAAATAGCGGAAATCTACTTTAGAGATTTATTCAAAAAGAAATCAAGAATAAAATATACAATTAAATTCTCTAATACTAAACCAAGTCAAACTGAAATATGAACATGCAACTTGTGTAAAATTGCGAATGCTAAATATTGATTCAAGAAAGGCCCAATACTAGCAATCACTGGGTTATCAACTGGCTCAATATTGGCCACCAGTCTCGTGCTCACATTGGAGAAACCTTCGAATGATACCGCTGATGCCAAGGATTATCAGTCAATCATAGTCTATGACTGGTAGCAAAAACTGACCAATGATCTCAAAAAACTGGTTTACTTGGCTGGCATGATGACATGATTTTAAAATCACTGTGCAGAGGTGGCTTCCAAGGTTTGGCCAATGATGGCTCAATGCTGGCGGCCAAAATGCTGCTGTTTTATGCTGCTTTCACAAAAAGAAGAACAAAAATGAAATCGATTGCATTATCTTTAACGCAAGATAATAGATATTACACGAATAAATTGTCTTTTATCAAAAGGTAGAAAACTTCGTGTCACGTTTTTTATTTCTTCAAAGAATTGACGATTGCTCAACAATTTAGGTCAAATCGACTTCCAAATCATTTCATAAATATTACTAGTTACACATTTTTTTTAAAGAAAAAGCGTGTATAGAATATTAACAAAGTTACTTTGATGAGTAACAGATAATACAGAAACAAATGATATAGAGATTCAACTGTTTTAGAGAATATACGCATTTCTAGCTCTTCCCTTCTTTGAATAATATACTTAAATGTTTGTAAAATTCGAAAACAACATCAAGGAAATAAAGATTCAGCAAAACAAAAGAAGATTCATGAAGACTCATTTCCTTTTTTCCTTTAAAAATGAAAAAAAAAAGTAAGTAGATCTTAATAATTATGATGTGAGTGTTTGATTAGATCAATCTCAAAATTTATACAAAGATATAATCTTGGAAGATCCAGGGCCTTCAATCCGAGCTTCAATCTTCTAAAACCCTGGTACTTCCGAAAATGTATGAAAATATTACCATGGAAATTTTCAGAACGTATTTTTCCGGTTATTCTACATATATGTGTATTATATATGCGGAAACCATAAACCGAGCTTAATAACTTGTACCTGCGCCGGCCGAGAGCTTCCGGAGACACACGAAGCATTCGACACACACATCGAGCGACGACGTGGTTCCCCTCATTTCGTGGGTACACACTGATCCCCACCCCGTATAGTTTCCACCGTTACCCCCATGATACTACGTGGTACTCTTTCTCTTTTCTCACCCCCTCCCCACCATGTCGTACATTCTCCCACTCTTTCTGCTACTCAGGATCGGCTCAACAATGTGAAAAATTCCTCCAATTCTTTTATTTTTTATATTTGTGTTATTTCACTACTATAAATATTTAGTTAAAGACATCAAGTTTATGGGCTATTCTCATAACATTTGGAATTCAAATTTCCAATGGCTTTCCACATTTCTGTGTCTGATATTGTAAATCAGTTTGTTTTAAAATCATAAATGAATATTTATACTATTATTACGAATTATGGAACACCTTTTTTCAGCCGGTGCAAAAAACTTCTTGATTTTTATGATAAATAGAAACTCTTTCGTTAATAACGCCGAAGTTGATAAAATTTTGCATTGAACACTCCTAAGATGGAAAGAAATGTTAGTTTTGGAACAAAATATTGCGGAAAAAATTAAACTACGATCTTCTTGAAAAATGGTAATAATTGTGAACAAGACTAACATTTTTCAGATTTTTTGATACCATTCTAAGCTACCATTCTATTGAACTATTTCCAAAATTTTCACATTCTCGTTGATAGGAGTGGATTGTATTGCCGAATTGCCCCAAAATGAAGATTCAGTTCGTCAATCAGATTGAGTCAACCAAAATTGAAGAACTTGGACAATTTTCAAACTGAAAAAGTTTTTTTTTCAAGATTTTTAGGAATTGTTGTAAAAGTTTTCAAAAGATGACAAAAAGAATAATAAATTACCGTTATGATAATTCTCAATCCGATCAAACTTGAAAAAGCTATATAATTTCCATTAATATCAAAATTGGAGAAAAATAGCAAAAGCTATTTTTTGAGGAAGTTAAGAGATTTCAGTCGACACTTCAAGTGTACAGAATAAGGTTCTAAATCATTAATAACCAAGCAGACTATATGATGATTTATAAAAAATACAGTGCAATGATTTTTAAAAAACATCGAATAATTAGCGACAGTTTTTTCCAGGACTTGAATCGAGAAATTATGCCGATTGCAATAGTAAAAATATTTATTATTGCATGGGCTTTTGTAAGCTTGTGAATACGAGATTAATTATAAACCATTGTAATTCTTTTAAAAGAGCAAACTAGAACTTCCCCGACAACAGTACCTTTGCCCTATGGTTGAAATAAATGTGAATATTCACTATTGTTACAATATATTCTTACAAAATGTATGTGCAACGTAAATCCAATATCGCTTCTGTGTTACTCTGAAAAAAAATTCTTTCATGAGTTGTGGCGTATCTTAAAAATTGAGAAATTTGTGTTTTTTACTTTTGCAAGATGATCATTTTTGTAGGTAATTTGAAATAAAACATCAGATAATTAAGATAGGAGATTTGTAAAGTTCTATCTCGCGATGATGTGAATCGAGAAATGGTTATAAATGGTTACGAATAGTACGGAAACCGACCATTAAAGCAAGAGCTTAATAAAAAGTTATTGACATTCTACATTTATTTATTTTATTTATCAGCATTTGGAACTCGAAAGTTCATTGCCTCATCTACCAGAGACCGCCACGCGTCTCTATCCTGTGCATCGTCCATCCACTCATTATAATCATATCCTAGTTCTACCAAATCTTTTTTTAAATTATCCCTCCACCTGATTCTCGGCCTTCCCAGTGGTCTCTTACTATTCGGTTTCCCTTTCATGATTCGCGCTAAAAATTTCTGCTAAAACTGACATTTTCTCCGCCAACTTAAGTGTATTAGATGCTGCAGTTTATTGACTTCCTTGTTATTATATATAGGGGGGAAAAATGAATTTATTATTACAGCTGAAAAAAGGCATTCCCAAATTTCTGATAGATAATGTAGGAAAATAAATGTGCTGTCCGCAATGTTTTCCAATTCTAAATTTGAAATGAAAAATCGTCAAGTAGTAGTGAGAAAATATTATAAAAATCTGAGAATTATGAGAATCAGTTGTGTTGAGATCAAATTTTTAACTATCGCTACTACTTGGTAATACCATTAACATTAATATTATTGGTATTCTTCTTTAAACGAATGTCTTGTTATTCAATTTGTATCAAGTATAATAGACATGCATTTCCAGGTACATACGTCTAAAATGTGTTTCTTCATTTTTTATTCATATAATATCGTTCTCTTCTAAATTATAAAATACCTGCTTAAGTTGATTAGTAAATTTTTTTTCTTCTTATTTTGCGATATTGACAACTTTTCGTCAATATCTCTTATATACTGTTAATGTTGGTCATATTGTATCTGAATATCAAGTTAATACTTCTTTATTTCATTATCGACCATCATCTAAAGAAGGTTTCAGTATCTTTTTCTGGATAAATCTCTCCCGCCATCAATAGGACGAAGCTTGGCAGTATCATTTTCAAATTAGGTCTTTCTTTTTCCATTAGAAACCTTTTTGGTCGAATGCTGATTCTGATTCTGTCAGTTGACAAATGAGAATTCTATTTTATTTTCACATAATCTGTTATTTATGTAATAGAAATTTTTCGTGATTGAAAATTGTTTGTTTGTACAGCTGCAAGAAGTTTAATACAAAAAAACTGTATGGTGGTTAATCACCATCATTCATGTTTTTATAGAGAATGATAATGTATTGATGCAGTTTTTATATTCATTTGCTTTCCAGAACGAAGATGGCTTGGTTGCTAAGAGAATTCAATGAAAATCTAGGTTTTAGTATAAAAACTAAATAGTAAACTTTATATAAATGTAACCGCGTAAAGATTCATTTCATGCCGATTTTGCACGATATTATGAGCAGAATACAAAATTTATTTTACAACATCATCGTACCTAATAGCTCTATTTGATTGAGTTGATAATTTAGCTTTGAATTTAGTTTTAAAACACGAATGATAAGAAACCTCTATGTTTTCGCAATTATTTCATTTAAATGTGGCAATCGAATTAAGAATCCCAGTTGAAAAATATAATTTCATGAATTATCATGTGTAGAGTCCTTGCAAATTTGTAATATATGCGTTATTCCATAAGAAAATTTACCATTCTATCGGTATGGAGTTATTAGTTATCACAGTAGGTGATAGATGTGTACCCAGGAAAATTCTTGACGCTTTTAAAGTGGTATCTTCGAAAACCTACTTTTCGAGAAAAACGCGTCTAAATTTGGCGAGTTTTATAACCGCACATGTTATATTGTTTCATGGAACATGAAATTTACCCACTTCCGTTCATTTCTGGGATATCAGGATATTGTCACCGGATAGGGCATATAGATTGAAGTATGATTTCCTATTGAAAGCATAAAATCTATAGTTTGGACCTTTGTTGACAAAAACGCGAATATCTCCTGAACTGCTGTCAGCAAAGTGGTATAGCTTTTTTATGGAATGTAAAATACCTTATTATAATTAAAAAATGGATGGGAATATTGATATTAGTTCATAACGATAAAAATACATTAATAATGATTAATAAATAAAATATCCTCTCAAAGATACTATATTCTGAATACAAAAAACAAAGAAATATAACAAATGGAAACGATGAAATCCAAAATAAATCATTCATACATTTTTCAAATGAACCGGATTTTCTTTGTCGCATCGGTATGTCTATTTAAAATCCATGAAAAAAGTAACAAAGCAATTTGTCGTTGAGAGAAAAGATTGTTCTGGAATATATTTTTAATCAATTCCAATGTTGTTATTTCAATATAATTTGGTCGAATATCGTTTAACGAACCTTATAAATTTATAATTTATAACTGAATAAATATTTGGTTCCCTCCTCTAAGCTTCTTGAGTATTAAAAATTCTGAAAAATGTAAAAAATAATATTTCCAATGGAAAATGTATTTTTCTTACAGATAATATTCATTAATCCCATCATGTTTTTAAGAATATTTAATCATATACAAATATTTTTGTGTCTTATTGTTTGGAAATATAATTAATCTGTTAT
Source organism: Neuroterus valhalla (assembly GCA_011762715.2). Lineage (NCBI taxonomy): Eukaryota > Metazoa > Arthropoda > Insecta > Hymenoptera > Cynipidae > Neuroterus > Neuroterus valhalla. Next base: position 10,822 of record WSXT02188211.1, on the reverse strand, counting down.
TTTTAACATTATTGTCTTTAAAATGTATTCTTTAAATTGTGATTGAAATATACGTGTGAGCAGCGATAAATTTTACAAGTATGATTTATTTCCCAAGAATTTTTTTTTACAAATTACATAATTAAAAATCATATTATAAGGATTTCAAAAAAGAATCATACTTGCGAATAAGTTTTTCAAATTAACGGTATGAATAAACTAACATAATTCAACTTAAAATTTAAATAAAATTTTCACGTAGGGGGATAGCTCGGCGATAGGCCTATTTCAACGGTGTAATTTCAATTCGACCAATCAGATTATTCTACAAAAAGTGCTCCATGAAAGACAACCCAACAAAAACAAAAAAAGAAGAAAGAACAAGAAAGGAAGGAGAAAAAGGAAAGAGAAAGTGGTTTATATGAAACACTTAAGAAGAATTATCAAAATCTCATGAACAGATCCTTCCATGAATTATAAAAAAAGAAATATTAAGTAACATAACTCAATAACAAGATGTTTTTATTTCTCTCATTGCCGCTCTCAGGTTGGTACTGTGGGGTGCCACACGCGCATGTGCCACTACTGCTCCCGCCCTACCTACTCTGAATCCCTCGTTGACTGCCAACGAGTACAAGCCCAGTGACGGGGACGGGAGTATTCTCTGACCGACCAGAGTCGGATGTATGATCTCTCGTTAAGGTCCTGTTGCATTGCATTTCTAGCGGTGTATATATTCATCGTTGATCGCGGCGACGCCATTGTTATATCGAGCCCGAGTCCTCGAAGAAGACGTTCTTGGAACACCGCTTCCTGGCGCCAAAAGTTCGTCCTTCAGGACAACCCGCAAGTTCCCTTATTTTCCGTGTTATTATAAAAAAAAACTTCTCTTCAACTAGGGGGCACCAGCAAAAACTGGTAATCCCGCCGACCAACGGTTTTGACAGGTATCGCCGACCGTCCTTCAAAAACTGACTTTGACAGTTCGCGCACCTAAAGAACATTTTATGCAATTTTATCGTAGAATTCGCGAATACCAGGTGATAACACTTTTCGAAGTTCCAGTGTGTTTTGTTGATAATTGATTGTTTCGCCGGTCCGTGTTTGTTTTCGTTCGATTCAGTCACGAAACAACTACTTGTCGGACTATCTGTTCCTGACATACAAAAGTGTTTTTCGTGTAGTTCAGTGAATTATGTGATTGTGTTCCGTCGGAGGTTCTTTTTCAACAAGTTTAGCAGCTGTATACACCATTTAAAGGTTCGCAGAAAACAAGTTTCTTGAACTCGATTTGTAAACAAACCCGGCATTTTGATCCGGAATTGCATCGATTGGATTTTTGATTTGATTTGGTTTGGATATGGTTGCTTGAGACGGGAAGAATTTGCAAGGGGTTTTATTTTGGAAAAAGTGAACTCGATTTAAATTGATGGCTGCAGAGTAAACAGTGTTAGGTAAATCCGGTTCGAGAGGTGACAGGTGTCTTGGGATGCTTGTTTTAGCAAAAGCCTCGGAAGCTTATCGCTGTTGTGTATTTTTCTGATTTGAGGTTAGAATTCGCATTAGGTGCGATAACTCTGAGCATAAGTCGGATTAGAGAAAACCATAAGTAAAATTTTTTTTTTTTCAAGCTAAAAAGCCGGGTTTTTCTAATTTGGGAACTCCTCGAATCTTTTCATAAGTAAATTAAAAATTTTTTTTATCTTGTGTCAAAATCTAGGCGCCCCGCGCCGCTCGTATCTAAAAATGTCAAGTTCTCGAGAAAGATACATTGTTTGAACAAAATTACTTTCTTGACGCAATTTGTTCATCAAACATTGTTATTGTTATTTCCTCGAATCTAGAGTCACAAAGTTTCGTTTTAATTGCAATGTTCTTCCTATAACTCGGCGAAAAAATTACTTAATAAACAAATTGTTGTGTTGTAATTGACTTTTAGGTTTGAATTAACAGAAATATTCTTGTGTTTTCCTATTTCGTTTTAATTTTTTAATTTTATTTCAAATTTAGTTTCTTCCGTGATTTTCGATCGTAGAGTCTTAAAATTTGGAGGAAATAAAAAGGAGAGGGAGCGGTGTAATAGTAATTTTGTTTAATTTGTTATAAAAGATGTATTTGACATTACAATTTTTTATTACTCTAAACTGTTCAGTTTTCAATTTCCGCGTGATTTGTATTATAATTTTATTTTTGAAAACGCTAGTAGGTATACGTTTTCAGTAGCAGGAGCAATTTTTGAAAGTTTAAATGTGTAAATAATGTTTGAGTGAATATTACTTTCCGTCTAGACCTCTAGACTCTAGACTAGAAGTTTTACTTTAAGGAATTATCCCTCGTTGATCCTCAAACATTGAAGTTCTACTATTATTAACTTTGAAAGAAATTTAATAAGAGTGGAATTGTGGAAATCTTCTTGAAAATTTAAAAAGATTGTTTTATAATTGCAACTCCAAGATCTGGTAATGAGTCTTGGTCGTTACATTAAATTTATATTTCAGTCGAAACCATTTTAAATTCTTTGAAAAAAAAACCTTTTTCAGTAATTTTAAATTGTAAATTGCAACACCTTATGTGATGCAATATTTCATTTGCTTTCAGAATTTAGATTTGAAAAGAAACAGAAGGAAGTTCGAAAAAAATCGAGTTTGCAATTTTCACGAACGAAATTGTTAAGAGTCAGAAATATTTTGTCCACTAAATGAAGATTTGTCGATCTTCACATGAACCGGTCGGATATAGGTATCTCAATGCAGTAATGATAGTTGAACGTTTCCATGCGAAAATTTATTATTAGGCTGCGCGAGTGGTAAATTCATCCGATATGCAATATCTGCAACCAAATTTCGAATTAAATCCAAGTATGTTTCAAAATTATATTCGCAACCATATTCCGAATTAAACCCAAGAGGGCTTAAATATTAATAACTAAATTGCACAAACAGGGACTCTATAAATCAATAACGCACAGGAATAATCTGCATTTAATGAGTTTTCCAAGTTCATGTTTGTACAAACATAATTAAAGGGCGGCCCGCCACAAATTACAATTTTTGTTGCAACTATTTGGTCTGTCTGTGCTAAATCTTTTTTTCTTCGTTAGTATTAAAATTGAAAAAAAAGATGTTCATGTATATTCGGAGAGGAGAGAAAGTGATGTATAAATAAAAACAAAAATTTGTTATTCGGCTTCTCTGCAATTCCCATTTTTCCCTCAAAATTGATTAAATTTTCATTTGATTGATTATTAACCAAGTATAATTAGTTGAATTAGATTCAGTTTTTCAAGTCCATCTTTTTATTTGGTAGCCTGTTCAAGGTGTTTTGTACACAAGCCAAGCCCCACCCCCTTCTAACTCCCCCTTTTCCTTGCTGGTCCGTACATTTAGACTCAGCCTTTATTTAGAAGCTACATATCGAGAACATTTTTCTTGAAATTACCGTTGACTCTTATTCCCCCTTTCCGTGACAAATCCTTCCGAAAATCTAAGTTCCCGAAAATATTTTCGATAGTAATATTAAATCTTTGAAATTTGGAACAAGGGTTTAAAATAAGAGATTTTTTAGACCTGCCTCTCTTCGACTAACTTTTTTCCGAAACATGAGGAAGTTGTTATCCTGCATATCTGTCGGAAGCTTTTTCCAAGATTCGAAAAAAAAGGGATGACTGAAAATTTGGTAATTTTCGACAATTGAAGTGTTGGCTCGAACCACGTTGTATGTGCAGGGATTTTGAGTTACTATTATTATATTGTTTATACTCTCAATTTTTTTATTCGGAGATTCGTTATCTAATTCAAAACCAAGTTGCAACTCGTCGAAATTAGACTTGTCAAGAAACTTCTCCGTTTTCAAGGCAACGTTGAATGAATTTCCGAATTGGAAAAAAGTATTAACCTTGATACTAATCACTGTTCATACAACGTTTTCCGAACCAACGCTCCAATTTTAGCATTTTAAAAAAGCATTAAAAATAAGTTCTTGTAGATTGCAGCGTTTCAATGAAAAAAATATTTTCCAATACTGCATTCATATTTGTTTATAATTGAACAAAATATTGCAGAATAACTAGATTTTCTAAAAATGAAATAAGAATTTCGTATATGTGAATGCTATAAACTTCAAACGCATTCAGAGTTCCTGTGAAGGTAAAAAAATATATTGAAAAAAAAACACATGAACGAACCAATCTCCGTTACTTTTTATTGAATTCGAAGCGAAATGTTTGATACGGACAAAGTATTGTTCCCTTCAACAAAGATTGTTTTGTTTTTCGGACTAACCGAAATCCCAATTCGAACAACATCATTTTTTCTGTTTCCATAGCAATGAAATCGATTTCTTATCAATTATATCAATTCAATTAAGAACTATTTGAAGTTGTAAAAATATATTTTAGGAAGAAGAACAGGCGTATTTATTTATACTATCGAAACAGTATCCCAAATGTCAGTTGAGGTAATATCTGATGAAATTTTCTACTTCTAGTTTAAAAAAAAAGTCCCCATTAAGTTCTAAAGTGTACAGGTTTCATGGTGAAGCGCGATTGAAAAAAAATGAGCTCTACTTTATTGGACATTTTCGCAAATGATATACTGAGGAGGATTCAAATGGGAAACCATAAAAGGACAAAATGCAAAAATGATAAAATATTTTATCGCCCATGAAATCCCTTTAATAGTTGCAACGTTTGACGGGTGTGCGTAAAAGGAACGAGGTGCTAGGGCAATCCCCCGTGACATTGAATCGGGGCATGCTAATCGCGATCTTGAAACAAAGCTTGAAGCGTTGAGAGTTCGTAGGGTCGAATTTGAAAGTTCCGAGTGCGGTTGTTTGCGGCCTATCGAGTTTTGCGCTTCCGACTGGAGCTTTTCATCATAGCATCGATTTGGCATTCATATAAGTACGTCATTATTCCACGGACGCACTCTCTGCTCACAGACAAACGCGGATTTACCCCCCAGTAATCCCAACTTCTCTTGGATGCGCTCCGAATTTTAACGCGTTTTATTATTAACGTATTGTGTGCCATACAGTGCAAGAAAAGCCTTTTTCCAATCGGATTTCTCTCATACACTCCATTTCAAATATATTCCTGTAAATTCTACTGTCATGTTGATATCCATTAAAATCAGAAAGGATAGGGATTTTTTATAAGAAGTTTAAAGTTTCAAAGGAGTAGGGATTATCTTTTTGAGGTAATGGTACCTCAAAAGTGCACTTTCATGTATTAAAAATAAGCAGTTGTCAGGGTACGTGACGTTTAGGCGCCGCCGTTTATGGACGAGGCCATTTGATACTTTTGCGAATGGTCAATCAGGTTCGGTTTCCTCCGTTTTTTTTCACAATAATTTAAATTTCGCGGGATGTTTAGGCTACGAATGGTTTAATCACAGTAAACCCTGAGGTGTGAAAGAGAACTGACCGGGGAAAAAACGGGAATTCAATTCAAAAACAGGGAAATTACTTGACTTAACCTAGACAATTCAATATTTTACCGTGAAAATGCGAGAAATGACCGTTTTCTTTTTATAAATTAAAAAGAGATCTTATCATTTGATTTGAAGAATGTAACGTTCCTTTAGTGTGATTCTGACAATTTTTTAATACATCCATACTCAATGTTGCTCTGTGCGATTTTTTTGATGATTCAAGTTTGATAATCAAATTGATGATAGCCCAAGCATACAGGAAGAATTATTTTCTCAGAAAAAAAAATTTATTTATCACGTCTTATTTGCTTTTTCCTCATTTACCTGACTTGGGACAGGGAATTTCAGAAAATAATGATAGTTTTTATTTTAGGACAGGGAGTTTTAGTAAAGACATATAATTTTACTTGGAACAGGGAATGTTTTACATGGAATGGGAACTTCTCAAAATATTTTGTATTCGAATTGAGAAGGGAGGAAATTGAGAAATTTCTCTCCCAATTTAAAATTCGTCAAGATTTGAAAGCCCCCTCTTACAATAACATCAACTGCTGGATTGGAATTTGAATTCTCCTTTTGGAAATCACACTTTTTTATTGAAGGTGCATTATCTTAATTTATAATCCACCTCTCATTGAAAATGTAACTACTTTCTTAAAAATCAATTCATCTGTTTTTAATGAAGATGCAAGTATTCAGTTGAACATTGATTTTTGGATTGAAAAAATCAACTATTTCTATGAGCATTTATTTCCTTTTTTGAAAACTCGCGTCTTTTGTCGAAAAGTAATCTTAAAGGTTGAAAATTCACCTTTTTCGCATAAAATACATTAAATTTGTCCCAGTTGAGGATTCATGATTTTACCTGAGAATTTATCAGTTTGGTTGAAAATAATTTTTCTAACTGGAAATTTAACTGTTTCGCCCCTAGTGGAAAATGATCTTTCATAGTTTAAAATTCAACTATTTGGATGAAAATTTGTCTTTACGGATTGATTAATTAGTTCGTTGAAAATTCATATATTTTGTTGAATAATTGGTTTTTGATTTAAAATGATCTTTTTCCGAAAGTTATTTTTCTGGTTTGAATTGAAAAATTCAATGATTCCGCTGGAAAATCACACATTTTGTTGAAAAAATGGATTTTTTGGTATGAAAGCATCGTTTTCCGAAAGTTACTGGTTCTTGTTCTTTTTTACAATTACAATCCAAGTTAAACAATTGAATATTTTTCATATCAGTCGAAATTAATTTTTAAACCAAAAATGTAACTATACTATTTTTGGTTGAAAATGATTATCTCTTCAGTTCAAACTTCATCCATTTTGTTGAAAAATTGTATTTTTTGAATGAAAACTAATTTTTGGTTAGAATTTCAACTATGGTAGTGAAGGGTCCATCATTTCAGGTCAAGACTCGTCTTTCTGGTTTAAAATTCAACTGCTACAGTTAAACATTTACAATAATTTTATTTGAAGATTCATCATTTTGCTTAAAAATCGACTTGTTTGAAAGTTAGTTTTTTTTATACCTACAAGCTAATTTTCTTCTGTCATAAGTAAGTTTTTTCAACTGAAAATTTAACTTATCCCAAGTTTCAGTTGATGATTCTTTGGTATGAAATTAGGTTTTTACATTAAAAATGTTACTGTTCCATTTTCGGTTGGAAACAATTATTTTTTTAGTTCAAAATTCTACTATTTTATGAAAGCATTGTATTTTTTGGTAGAAAATCGTTTTTTCTATTTGACAATTAATCTTCTTGTTTGAATATTCACCTTCATGGTTGAAAATAGAAGTTTTTCTAGTGAAATATTTATCACTTTAGTTGAAAATCCATCTTCTTGGTTTGCAATTTGAACTGTTCCAGTTGAAGATTAAAAAGGTTATTTGGAAATTCATCACTTTGGTTGAAAAATGAACTATTTTGTTATTAATCCATTTTTTTGCTATCGCAGATTAACTTATCCAATTGTAAGTTTAACTGTTCCAACTTTTGTGAAAAAAGGATATTTTTTCAGTATTTTTATCAAAATTATTTATTTTGCAATGCTTGATCTGTTTTGTTAAAGGATGGTTAGAATGGATGTCACAAATTCAAATAAATGTTTGCTTTTGCGACAAATATGAATATGTTACTGTCTAGTAGACCGCCACTAAATATTTTAACGAATAAACAATTGCATACTTAAATAAAATTGAATATCCCGGCGGCTAAACTGCTGCGCGCCTAAACCTCCGGCGCCTAAACTCAAAAATGTGAAACGTTTGCTGTTTTTTTTTTTTAATTACAGGAGCTAATAGATATACTTTATACACTATTCCCCGCTCAAAAGAAGTGGTTTTCAATAGAATTTATATTTTAAATACCAGTTTATCATTGTCTGAAGTAACAAAGACCAAAATCATAATTCCAGCCGAAACGTGATAGGATTGTGTTCAAATAATATCGCGTGATGTGTCGTTTTTTAGAGTGGAATTGAAGAATCGGAAACATCCGTATCAGTGAATCGTCTGAAAAGCGTTGAAAAGCTGCTATCATTGTTTGGGAACCGAAACGAAATTCCCGCAGAGGCGCGTTTACCCCAGGGAAAGCGGAATTTAGCGTCACCAATGTAAATGTAAAACGAAGAGCAAAATCAGTGATGCGCCTACGGGCTGTATCGCTTCGAAATCTGTGAAACTCTAAATACCTGTTTTTCCATCGAGAACTGAAATCATTTTATCCGTACCAGTTTTTCTTTTTTTTTCTATCAGTCGATGATACATTTCATAAACTTTCGTAATTTAGTTGAAATTCGAATCTCTACGAAAAATGCTTCGTTGCACAATAGCAGGGAAGTTCTTATAAATTATTTCAACTGAAATTTGTGTTTCAATAACGAAAAATGTTGATGGTCAGAATTTCATCTTTTTGTTCCAAGACAAATTGAACTTGTTTGAGAACATTTAGTTACCGGGAGTGATTGGTAAGGGTGGAGGAGATGCGGTGGATGAAGAAGAATAATTGGACATGAGCAGGTGCCTTGTATCTGTGGCAAATTATCCGCAAATCAGGGTTACTGTGGTCAGGCAAAATTGCTTTTGTGTTTTTTTGTTGAGAATTCTTTGTCCGCTTGCATTGGCATTGTGCGAATAAAGGACGTTGCATTTAAGATTCCTATCTTTAGCGAGAAACGTATAATACACACGAAGATTCGTATCATTGAATCAAGGTTGGACGTCTGCTCGAATCTGCCAGGCCTTTCAGCAAGAGAGTAACCTTTGGATGCTTTTTTTTCCTACCGACTATCTCGGCCGTGATCAAATTTTGGAATAACATTGTGACTCTGGGTTTCTTTCAAGACTACTTGGGAATGGGAAACATCCCTTCGTACAAATTGCATTGTTCCCAGATGTATGCTTCGTTTAATCCTATAATTGCCCCATTTAATATCAACGCTGACTTCATCTTATCTCTTGTCAGACGCATGTTACGAAAGTATGCACTGTATATGAAGCAGTTTTTTTTTTGTCAAAGACTTTGAAACTTTCTTAAACTGTGAGACAAAACCTTACTACTACATACATGAAGTGGTTGACAGTTGTTTCCTATATAGATTGAACAGCATTCTATTGCCAGAGTAACTTTCGGAAACACATTAGTGCCCTGAAATAGATCCTTGTTTTGAGTTATTTACAGTTTAAAACTTGTTAAGCGTTGACAGGAATTGTCAGTCGATCGAGATTGGAAAATAAATAGGAAAGTTGTCACTTGCGATTTGTTAATTCGAGTTCAGGATTTGTTTTAACTCCGCCAGCGAGCTCGAAATAGTATCTTCGTGGACATCTGCTCCGATTCGAGTTGAAGTAAATCCCAAGAAGAGCATGAAATCGATTCCGCCTTTATCACGAGACCTGTCATCCCGATTTACTCACATCGGAAATTGATTAACGTGTAAAACTGTCCATGAGCATTGCGATAAGATTGGATCTCATTACATGCATCGTTTAGCGCGAATACAATGACAGGGAAATTGAATAGCGGCTTAAGTTTCGATTCCACATATATAATACCAATTGGTCATTTTGGATGTGACACGGATGAATGTTTCGAAAAATTGCCATCTGTTTATTTGATTATTTGAGATCCAGAAACTTGAAGGAGTGCATGTTATAAACTCACTGGTAAATTGGAACATAGTTTTTTAATGAACCCAATTTGTCAGGAGTATTTCAGTTTCGGTCCTTCCTCAAAAGAATTTTACGCTCGAGAGTCCAGGCATACTTAGCCGACAAAAGAAACCGAACAATTGATTTATGACGGCTCAGAAATACTCTCCTCGATCCACAATCATGACTCCACTAAAGCCTCTTGTAACTTTATCTGAACCGGTTTAAATCAAGTCTGATATAATCTTCTAGGTGTCAATGTAACCACAGTCCTTAGTTGTTCTATTATACGCATATAACTATTTGTTACGAATGAAGCCTACTTGAGATGAATGAACAATCTATATGTATATTTATATATAATGGTATTGTAGAGATGAGAAAAAAATATATCAGCAGAGTTTTTAAATTGAGAGGCGACGCTTCTATCGACTCCAGTGCATCATTGAAATTCCAAAGAGAATTTTAATCGGCTTATATCCCAAACAAAAAATGTTCAATCGATCACATTGAAGCGCCGGATCGCTATTGTTTCCATCGTCCAAAATAAGAGGCGTATTAATATTCGGGAAAAAATTCCCAGTGTCGAATCAATTCCAGTTTGTCGTACACGATTTTTTTATCGGCGATTTTGCACGCTTCAATACTTTCGTTATTGATTTTCGTGTGAGGATTTTAAAATCATTTTTTTTGTAAAATACACATATCGCGAAAGAGGTACATAACTTGTGCAAGCGTGCAACAACTGTACACAGGTTATTCCAATTAATCACCGTGCAATCAGTAATGAAATAATATTATATCTGGGTTCGAAATTGTTTTAATCGGAAAATTGTAAAACGAAACTATTAACATGATCAGAGGCGTAAAAATTCAGCAATATGAGCAGTGCTGCGACTTGGCCGGTAAACCGGGAAATGACCGGGAATTCAATTGAAAAACCAGGAATATACTTGACTCGAACTGAACTATTAAAAATTGTACCGAAAAAATAGGAGAAATGACCGCTTTCTTTTTATGAATCAAAAAGATATCTTATAATTTTTATTTTTTCCATTATAAGAAAAATAATTTGCGAGTTTGTTGCTCTGTGAGATTTTTTTCGCTGACTCAAATTTGATAATCGAATTAATCATAGCCCAAACATATTATTATTATACCATTAAGCCAAAACCCTTTCGGGGCAAGCTTAACTCGTTCACGTTTTATCATTGTGAACGAATTATTATAGGTTATTTATACACTGAGTCGGTCACCAGGCG
>WSXT02188200.1:0-17744 GCA_011762715.2 Neuroterus valhalla | reverse complement strand
AGGTTTTCATCGGAACCAATGGATCCACGCCCAACAACATGACGACCTCGCAGGTTCCCAAATGGATGGCCCAGGGGAGCCAGGGTCGGCGGAATCCCCCCCCCCCCCCCCCCCATGAAAGGTACGCAGGTGGCAACTGTCGACGACTATACCAGTAAAGAGGGACGTCTTCAGCAAGATATATGGATGCCTTATATAGGGGTCCTCTGCTTTATCCGAAAGATTGGAAATGACAGAAGAAAATGAGGCCTGCTGAGAGCTTCAAAGGATATTAGGGATATACTTTTTATTCTGCTTGTGTGCATGAGCTACAGTCGTCTGATAGATGACAGCACATCGTCCCGAGTCGGTATCGCCGTCAAAACTCGGTTTAATGGTAGGCCAAGAAATACAGATCTCTGAAGTTAATTCGGACTATCTCACTAGAGCGAATGAGCCTTGAGCTGCTTGGTATCGAGGCCTTCAGTAGCTCAGTCCACAGGATTTTCGATACCAGGCATATGATGCCAATAAGCATGTGACAGTGACACTTTTATAAAAGATGCACGGTTTGCAACCAACGTATTCAAACTACGAAGAAAACTTTTCAACGATGCAATCGTGTCTGTGCTATCTGTCCACAGATGGACTTTTACATCCTCGAGAAAGAGAGTTTTCTAGATGTGAAGGGTCAAAACGAGCGATCAGTTGGACACCACAGATCTCCAGTCAGGGAATAGACAGCTGTTTGATGAGCGTAACCTGCGATGTAGAACAAATAGGTGATAAACGAACCACTCCTCGATGTACGACGGTTTCCAGACGAAGAACAGCAGGATATGTGGCGAAATATAAAGATAACGACCCGACCCTATCTTGTAAAATTTTACAGGGAACGAAGAAAACGAGAAAGGTCCGTTTGGACCTAGTCCTTCCAGTGCCTTCCTGAACCGGGTCTCGAGGGAAAGGTAGAGAAGAGAGGAGTAGAAGAAGTTATTCTACTCTGAGACGCAAGTAGAAAAAATCCCTTTATCGAACATCCAGATTAAATGTTCCAATTTTCATGTAATCTATTTTTGGAACCAATTTATAACCGATCACATTCGATAGAGGACTTTTCCCTCAATCGGGATCATTTAAAACCTGCGAATCGATTTTTGGGGGGTTCAATTCAAGCATTCGCAACATCGTGAAGTTCGACCAATTAAAGACGATTGAAATAGCTTGATCAACGGATCAATTTGGTCAATTTTTTCTCTAAACATATAAATCTATGTAAAGCCATTCCTGAAATGCCAGAAGAATTTGGATCGTTGAATTTTCAAGGTAATTCTACTCCGTATCGTTTGCTTATCTTCAGTAAAGAGCAACTTGTAATGTTCATAGCTCTTTTTCATTTGATTGCTTCATTTTTTTTTTACTTTGGGTACAATAACTCTAATTAATTTAACAGAAAAGTATTTTTGACTTCTTTGTTCAGTTCATCTTCATGAGTGTTAAAAAAGTGTTGCTTTAGAACCAACGCAAGGTTGGTGCGCTTCTCCTTTCTTCCTCTTCTCCGAGTGCTTCATCGAGAATCCTCTCCACGTTCCACCACGGGCTTCATCTGATACGACTGACCACGCCTACTTGCACGCACTGTGCGCACACCTCGGCCGCCGAGGACCCCTTTCCACATCGCAATCACCGCATGAACGCATCCAAGGTGGTAAGAGAGGGGATTGACGAGTGACAGTTATTTACACCGTTGCTCACGCGTTGGACACCTCAGTATTAGTCTATGGATAGTCCATTCAACTTTTGTTCTATATGCATCAACTTGTTCTAGATGCTGGTATTTTCGTATCAAAATATCAACGTCCTTTTTTTGTTCAGATAAGTTTGAATCTTCTATGGTTCTTCAAGTCCTTGATTCCTGATAACATTTTCATCAATGATTGATACAGTACTTCCTTTATCCTTCCTTTTCTTATTCCAACTGACAGAAATTTCAAACTCTGTCTTTTTCTGCTATCTTCCAACAATAAAATCTGATTTCTTGAAGGTTGCATAATTTCTTAGAGAGGAATCGTTTTCTTCCAAGGCTGTGCTCTTATTTGTTCCTTGCTTACCTATTTCCTTGTCCTCTCATGTTCTACTTTTGTCTTCTCTCGCTCTGTCCTGATCTCACCATATACCTCTTACCTGTATTCTTCCATAATCAGCCCTCGTTGTTCTTTCCTACTCCGCTCCTCTTTCTGCTGTTCCCCTTAACTTATACTTTTTTTCTTTCTACGATGAATCATTCTCTATTCTCCTACACTTCTATATAGCGGCCTCCATCCCCTCATCCTTTCAGTTCCTCCGCTCCATCCTAGAACCCTCATCACTACATTTTCATGTGAATAGCATCTCTTTAGAGATGCTATTCACGGACGTTAGCGGAGAAGGGCGCCACACCATCGAACACACACATACACTGACTCACTCATGCAGACGAGAGCTTTGTCAATTCAGCAAAGCAAGTTGCCCCATTAGGAATTTGACACGGGTTATTCACATCTTCTGGGTGTCTCGCCACCCACAATTTTATTTTCCAACTACCCCCTCCCCCCTCTCTCTAGTCCTCTTTTATCCTTCTCTTTACTTTTCTCAACCTCTCGTTATCCGCATTTTCACTTTCCTCACGTTGGGCAAGGTTAGTACTTGGATGGGTAACCCTCCGGAAATACCGCGTGCTGTTGAAATTTTGGCAGAAGACATGAGTAGACAAGATTGAAAGAGAGAGAGCAAAGTATTCGGAAGAGAAAGATGAAATGGGAAGTAAGGAGGTAACAGCGAGGGCTAGATGAGAAAGTATGGAAGTATGTACAACAAAGGGGAAGCTCGACTTGGGACTTTAGATTGGTGGCTGTGTGGAAGTGGAGGAGGGAGAGGTGAGAGATGGTAGAATGGTCAAAGAAATCTTGTAAACTGTACGGTCTTCTTGGAGATGAAGGGAGGATAATAGAAGTATGAGGATAGGAAAAAAAGCGATAGTAAAACTATCTAAAGGGTGAAAAGGGTAAAAAAAGAGGGAGAAATAAGATCATGAATAAAAAGGACATATGCAATGTTGGAATGTTAAAAAAATGTAACTTTTAACTTTTGTTGCAGAATTGAGTTCGCAGTTGAACGACAACCCTGATGTCGAACGTAATCCTGAGACTCCTCAACGCAAATCTTTACCTTCTAAACAACTTGAACTGATCAACTCTCTTCCTCCTGAAAGAGCTTATTCTTTCTGGACTCCTTTCTCTTACGTCCTTGGATACGGAATTGGACAACTTGGACTCATACGACTTATTCCCAATTCGAATCCATACCGGGAATTCGAATTTCGAAGATATGTTCTTCCTGCTGATAAATCAATCAGAGTACTACTTGTGGGGCGTGCCATCTATCGAGCACCGCCAAGGGAAGCACAGATTGTACTATCAACATCCAGGGGTGACGTTTTTGCAATATTAGAAAATGCTGGTTTTCTTGCTGGAATATATAATCGTGGAGTGAAAAGATTTCGAGTAAAAATAAACATCGAAAGCGGTGAGATCAAGGAAATGACCAAAGAGGAAAAAGATGAAAGTCCATTGGGTCCCGGCCGTCCTATTAAATCGAATTTTCGCGAATTAGTTACTCGCCACGATACTCTGGAAACTCTATACCATTAATTAAATTTGAAGAACCAAAGGACTCACATGTAATATTGTTATCACTTTTAAGTTGATTATTCTATTTTTGAGAGAAAAAATGTATCGAATAATTTAAATACTTGCAGAGGGTCTTAGTAACTCCCGTTTTCTGTTCCTCTTCCTCTCTTGACTGCTTATTCTTTCCACAATTTGTCTCTTCCACGCTCTTGTTGTTCTTTCCTTCAATTCCTCTACCTTTTTCTACCTCTAACATCGATTCTAATTCCAGTGATTTCTTCCCTAGACTTTTCTTAGCATTCTCCTCGCATCCTCTACTCTTCCCCTTTCCTTTCATGCAATACATTTTTCCCAAAGAATACACTTTCCCGATGCATAGCTTCTCTTATAATACCTCGAATCACGTACCCTCTTCCATCTATCCATTTGGTGTTTGTCTCTACTTCCTCTTCTCTTCGAATTGTCATAGTCTAAATTTCTCTCTCTTCCTTTCCCTCTTCCTATCCCTTTCCCTCTTCCACTCTTCTCCTATCTTCTTCCAACTGTTTTCTGTTTATTTCTTTCCGCTATATCTACTGTCACCATTAAGGGAAGATAATCCGAGTCTGCGTACTTTCCTATCTCTTACCCCTCCATGCTCTTTCTTACTTTATCGTTAAAAATGAAGTTGTTTAATACTGATTTACCCCTCATTCTTCCCTTCACTGAATCCCTAAACTCCAGTGCTTCCCCCCCAATACCTCTATTTGCACATTAGCTTCCTGTGTTTCATATCTTCCCTTCTATCCTTGTATTTTCCTATATCAATCCTTCTTCTTGTTCTTTTATTTAATTCTCATAATTTTTCTTCCCTATAAAATCTTTTCTTAATTCTATCATCATTTTGCCCATTGCTCCGCCCTTTTTTCAATTTTTTATTTGCCTCTTGTACCTCCTACTTGTACACCCTTAGTGTGCTCTCCTTTACATTAACTTTTTCTACCACGTCTCATCTAACCATGCCTTTATCATCAACAATACTTCCTATTTCTTCAAATTTTTCATAACTTTTTTTTTTTTGCCAGCTATAATCCAGTAGCATGTCCTCTATCTTTCCTGATCCTCTTCTCTTTTCTTCAAATCTAGTAAGGTTTCAGGATATTCCATCTAGGACCCAGAATATTATAACATGGAATTTGCTTCTATTTTCATCTGTGGAGAATCACTGAATTTTCATCGTATCCCTTTTAATAAAATTTTTGGTATGAAATCATCGAGAATCTCGCGATCATTGTTGTTGCAAATCTCATTTGTTTTTCCAATACTGGAATTGTTTCATACGTTAAATTTAACTTTTTTTTAAATAATTGGATACAAAATCTGCAAGTTTCCTTGGACTAGGGAAAATCATCAGAAACCTGATAAAAATAGGTATTGCAGAAGGAATTTTAATGTGAGATCATGATGTTAAAGAAAGGGCTGGGGATTTAAAAAAAAATAGGATATGTCACTTCTTCTTTGCAAAAAAATCGGCATTTTAAACATTAATCATGAAGGTTTTCACATCTCGAAGAAATTTAAGTTATTACAGCGCGTCAGAGGTTTTTACATAAAGAACTGGCACTTTTAAACAAGAATCATAATTTGAGCAAATTGAGAATATTTCAACAACTCCAAATTATTCTAGTGCTTTTTGTTCGATATTGGTATCTACTTTAAATTTTGAATATTAGAATCCAAAAAAGATTCACAACAATTGAAAATAATTATGTATTGGCGTTTTATAGTGATTATTAGATACCAAGACGCATTTTATTTGTTGTATATTCATGAGTTATACCAGTGGCTTTCAACAGAAATATCGCTTAGTTTTTCAGGAAGATTGAGGATTTTGCCAAATTTTTAGGTTATGTTGTATTCCATGGAGATAATCTTTTCTCCAATTATGAGATTTCGAAGAATATTCATCATTTTTCGACAGCTTCAAGTTACATATATTCCTTTTCTTCATCCGGGATTGAGGCGATCAAAAAAATTATTTAGTTTGGACCAATCATACCTAATGAAAATGATGAAAGTTGCAAATTTGACAAATTCTGGAGTGCGTGAGTGCTGAGCGTTGTGAATAGAAATATCAATTTTAGAAATTATGAAGATCCAACGCGGATTTATGATTTTTCAATAATTTTCTCTTACATTAATGGCGTCTTATAATCCATGAAAGATTCACAACAATTCAAGAATATTTTGTATTGGCGATTTATAGTGATTATTTGATTCAAAGCTGGAAGTAGTACTACTATGGCGTTTCTGGAACGTTTCTGGCGTTTCTGCCGCTAGATGACGCCACTAACTGCGTGTCGATTTTGTTCCAGGCTGAGTGGTTCTCGCCTTTGGCGACAGATGGCACCACTAGTTGGTATGTCCCCGGTTTACTTTAAGTAACTTGATCAGTCGATGAGGTGGATCTCTGACATTGCAGCAATCGCCAAAGTAGATTTCAGCTGGTGATCGTAGTTTCGGCTATCGTAAATAGATGACGCCACTGATTGGTTCTGTTCCATGCGGAAGCATATTTCAAATTTTGCGGGAAACAAGCAGTACAGAGGGTCCAGGGTAAAAAATTGATCTGTTTTGACTAAGGATTCTACTATTTCGTGAAAAAATTGCCATTTTTTATTGAATGCAATTGTTCCTCATTCAGGACTAGAATATTGTTTGTTGGATAACTTTCTGAAAAATTCTTTTTTTTTTGTTCAAGTTTCAATATTTCAACTAAGAATTCTATAATTTAGTTGCAGATGATGCTTTTCAATCAAAAATCGAAGTGGCTAATAAATACTGACTGTTTTTAAAAAAAAAAATCTTTTTCGGTAGAAAATTCAGCTGCATTCGATCTAAAATCGAAAACTTTTCTTAAAATCAATTCATGTTTAAGATTTGCCTGTTTGGTTGGGGATTTGATTGCACATTTGGACGGAATTTCTTTTTTTTGCGAACTTTGTATTTTTTGTCTCTTTGAGTAGGAAAATGATCCAGTTAGTTGAAAACCCATCTTTTTCATGAAGGTTCTAACTACGTTGTTGAAATTTCGTCCCTCTCGATTCAGCTATACTGGTTGAAAGACTTTTTAATTTTCTTGAACAAACATTTTTTTTCAATATTATACTTATTTATATTTGATTGCAAAATTATATTTTAAGGATGAGAAGCAAATCATTTATTCAGAAATTCATACAATTGTTCGGAACTTTGTCCTTTGGTGGTGAATCAATCTTCTTGAATGAAACCACAGCTTTGTAGGTGAAAATTTATTCTATTTTATTCGAAGTCTAATTTTGAAGTCAATTTTCGGGTCAAAAATCCAAAGGTTTTTTTTTCTTCAATTCTCCCTTTGGTATCAAATGAATCTTCTTGGCTGAAAATTCATCCATTTAGGTAAAAGTTTATCTCTTCAGTTGGAAATTCTTCTATCTTGTTCAAATTTTAGATATTTTGTTAAAAATTGAACTCTTTTGGTAGATGAACACATTTCCGTTCAAAATACAACTTTTTTTGATTGAAAAACTAATCTTCTCAAAATCTTAGAAAATTTTTGGTTGTTTTGATTCATTCGTCGAAATTTGAAATTTTTTATCATAAATGGTCGAACAAAAATCACTAACAAGATTTCCTATTTTCGACAATCTTAGGTTATCTTATTCAGCGTTTCACGCTAAAAGCTAGTATTCCTAATAGACAATGAAGATCATAGATATGAACAATTCGCAAACAATACTATGTTAGGTCAGCGTATCACACTGAAAATTTGTGGAATCTTTGGAAGAAAATTGTTATGGTTCAAAGAAGACTTACAATTTTTTACTGTTCCAAGTATAGGTACTTTTGGTTTTTTTTCACGAAATTAGTAGTCGGAAATAATATTAGATTCGAAACAAGGAATATAATCATAATGAGTGTTTTTTCGTGTTGAACAAAAAATACCAATTTCTATAATTTTATAACAATTTCTAGCTCACGAAAGTTAGAAATACCAAATCCTAATATTGGTATTTCTGTTTGAACTGATAAATTTTACAATCTTTAACAATTTCATATTGTGATTGTGCTTTTCGTTAGAAAGTCAAATTTTCATAAAAAGTCAATAAATTTCAAAAAAAGATTCACATTTTTTGAACACATTCAGATTACAGCGTAGTTTTACACCATAATTTGGTATTTAACTGGATAAATAGAAGATGCCACTAGATGACGCTACTAACTGCGTGTTGGTTCTGTTCCAGTCTGAGTGGTTACCACTTCCGCCGACAGATGGCGCCACTAGATTTTTTTGTTTTCTTTTGTTTTCTTTTCTTCAAAAATCGTATATTTCGAGAGAAACAGTTCGACAGTTTGACTTTCGAAGAATTTATACAATTTTGAAATATTTTTATTATTTTATTCTTATTTTCCCATCAGAAATTAATATTTCTAATTTTTAGGAATCATTGCATGTGTAAATCCAAGGCTTTTTCAGTTCTGGAATTCCCGTTATGAAATTATATGCTGCGAATACACCTGAAAATATTATATGCTTGATGATACTTAGTAGAAAATTACAATTTAAGTTTTTCTGACCAAATTTGAAAATTTGATAGTTTTGCGTAACAAAAATAGTTTTTAAATTAAAGCTGTCCCAAACTTTTGTAAAAATAATTATAAATTTAAGAAATATTCAAGAATATGGCAAAATATTTCAACTCGAGGTTTTTGAAATTTTTTATTTTTTTAAATAAAAACATGAACATAACTAATTTCGTCAAAACAATAAATGAATTGAGATTCTCATCAGAAAAGAGGATTTCATGAAGAATGAAAAACTTACAGCTTCCTGTATGATTAATAGAGTTTTTTTGTGAAATGGAAAAATTTTGACTTATTAATCGAAAATTTTCCATTTTTACCGTTGGTGACGTTGAATTTATCTTCATGCGTTCCAGCGAAATTTTACATTAGATGTTCTAGCTTGTTTATTGCTTATCTTTGCGATTCTATTATTACCAGAATAAAGAAAACGTGACCGAGTGATTTCTCTAGAATATTTCTTCAACATTCATTTGTTAAGATGGTACCGACAGTCGGTAACTCACCTATGTTTGTTATCAATAATTTTCTTTCTAGATTGATTATCAAAGCTGGAAGACAGGATAGGTAGTGTGGGAAAAGAGATCAGCAACAAGAAAATTGTCGCAGCTCTGGATATTTTGGTGACGTAGGAGTACAGCCTGACAGCGCTTTATTGCGAACGTGAGTCGCAACAACTCCGAACGGTATCTCGCGAACCGCTGGTCCCTCGCGGTTATTATTAAAAACAGCATACATCTTATCACCATATAGTAGATTTATAATTTTAGAATATTAATTTCCTTTATAGGAAGAAAGAGGGGATAGGCAGAGTGATAGAGTGAGGAAAGAGATCAGCGACAAGAAAACTTTCGGTAGAAGGGGAGTGCAGCGCGATGCTGCGACCTCGTGACCGCGAGTCGCATTAACTTCGAACGGTATCTTGCGAACCGCTGGACCCTCACGGTTCTTATCGAAAAACAGCGTACATTTTATCATTATATATAATAAATTAATAATTTCCAAATAATCAGTATGCTTCTTAGGACTGGAAGAACCGCGGCCAACGAAAATGTTTAAAAACAGTTTTCTCCACTTTTTGGTGAGCTGCATCGACTGCTGTTGCTCTGCTGCATTACATTTCCGTATGAATGTAAAGATTGTTGTTAGAAAGTGGAGAAATGTTTAAAAAATCTATTTGTTTGGATTTTTTTTTTTATAAATTAAAGGAGTCAAATAGAGTTTTGAGGATGCTAATTCGAATTATATTTCAAAAATTGTTAAACATTCACATCGTTTGTTCATAAAAGCCGCGGAACGGTAAAGAAGGTAAAAACGCTCTTATTGTTTAAAAAATGCCTTGATCAAGAAACAAAAAAGTCGGACACTGAGATGTATGGAAGACGATTCCAATCATTGTTTCTGTTTTTGGATCGGACTATTAGTTTGTAAATAGTGGATCACACAAATTAAAAATTTGTAAATGAGGAAAACTACGCATTCGTCTCTGAAACGATTTAAAGGATTACAGACTGGAAGATCTTTCTTAGTTGAGCGATAAAATTATTTCGAAATTCATATATTTGGTTTTGAAATTTATCTCTTGAGGTTATCTTCCTCAGTCCGAAACTCTACAATATTGTTAGAAATAATTTTTTCATTGTTTAAAATTTCATTTTTTGTTGGATATTCAACTGTTTCGTAAAGATTGTGTTTCGGTGGCCTAAAAATTCAACAATTTAATTCAAACTCCTTTTCACTGACATATCTTTTTAATTTGAGAATTCAACTCTTTCGTTGGAAATTGGTTTTTTCATCTTGAGAATTTTGCTTAAAAATTCAACGAATCAGTTAAACTTTTCCTTCTTCTTCTCCTTAAAAATATCTTTTCGATGGGAAGTGAAATCTTTTGTTGAAAATTCGTATTTCCAATTAGAAAATCAGAGTGTTGCGTGTTTATCTTAGCCGTAAAATATTTAATGAGTTGAATATGTAACTCATTTATTGAAAATTGAACCCTTTTATCGAAAATTTAGCTGTTTGATGAATAATTCATCTTTCTTGGTTACTAAATTACTCATTTGAGTCGAACTTCCCTCCCTTGCCTGAAACATCTTTTTTCATTGAAAGTTAATTCCTTTTGTTAAGTTTTTGTTGCCCGAAAGTTTATTTTGTTTGGTCAAGATTTTGTCTTTTCGAGTAAATATTTGGAATCATTCTGTAAATGATTGAACTGTTTTTATCTTGAATTCAACAATATTACTGGAAATCCATTCTTCTTCGTCAAGAGCAGGTGTTTTTTCTATTTCAAATCCATCGATTCCGTTAAAAAGTCATTTATTTTGTTGAGAATCCACTGTTCCGGTTAGAAAATAATCTTTTTGGGCAAAAAACACACTCGACCAAAATGGACAACTTTTGCCCCGAAAAATAGGGGCGAAAGTAGCATATATTTCCTGTAAATAAAATTTTCGGGATAAAAGTAGAATTAGCGAAGTGAAAGTAAAATTAGGGGGATGTGAGTAAAATTTACGGGGAAAAAGTGGAATTTGTGGGGAAAGTAAAATTTTCGCAATTTGTATTCACAATACTATTCATTCCATGATGAATTGAGGACCAAAAGTTTGTTGGCCAAAAGGTGAGCACGGTCAAGAGTGGGATAAAATACTTTGTGTAACACAGGACGGAAGAAGATTTTCCCTTCGGACCATTACTGCCCGTGGGGAAAATATTTCCCTTTCACCCTTGTTCCATATAATGTACTATTTATTCCTTACTGGAATCCTCTTTGGGTGAAGATACAAATGTTACACTTTTAGTTAGGAATTATTCTTTCACGGATGGAATTCCATGTTTTCACTTTTATAATGTTCATTGAGTATTATTTATGTGACAAAACTCATCTAATACTCTACATTTCTTCTGATCAGCGCAAAAATAGTAATAGGAAAAACTGTACAGGCCCCTAATTAATCCCGATCACAATTTCCACATCTGATCGACGCGCGCATCTCCCAGCACTCGGTTCTGATGCCCTGCTCGTTTCCTGTGGACCGCGAGAGTATGTAAGGCGAGTAACGACTGAGATTGCTCCATGCACTTTAGACGGAGTTCCTCTGTTGAAGTACTAAAACCCTCTATCCAGATACCATGGTAAGTCTTCTATCTAATTTTCCCTCTCTCTCCTTCAGTTTCCGGTAGCGTGCATACATGCTGTCGCGACAAGGCCTGAGTTTTCCCCCAGTGCTACCAACTCCCACTTTTTTCTCCCAATCCGATAGCGTGCATACATGCTGTCAAACAAGACTAAACCCACCTCTCCGATAGCGTGCATACATGATATCTGTCAGTCAGTGTGCACACCTGCTGTCGCGACGAGGCCTGAGTTTCTCTCAGTGCTACCACCTCCCACTTCTTTTCCCAAACCGGTAGCGTGCATAAATGCTATCAAAACAATCTAAAGTCCCACCCTCTGTCGATCAGTGGTTATTCTTCCCGTCCCGACAAAGCTTAAAAATAAACTTAGTACTACCTTCTTCTTTCCCGAACATAAATGTATGAACAATCTCCCTTCAAGGAGCTCGCAACCCCCCCCCCCCCCTCTTGCTGCCAAGGAGCAGAGGAACCACGAATCTTCACTAGAGGCCCTACTCTCCTTTTCTACTATTAGAAGTGCCGGCCAGAAAACAACTCAGTCGACCATTGGAACCTGAAAAAGGTATCTGCGCCATTTTTACTGCGTATGAGTACAGTGATCCATTCTTCCACTACGTTTAGCTATCTAGTCCAACGTCACCGTGCCTAAGTGACCGACGCAAGTTACTTGCGCACTAGCCACTGCGCATGTCGTCCTGATACTCTCTTTCTCCAGGGAACCTGACCACTCTCCATCCACCGTATCCTACCTCTCCCTACCCAGACGATACAGAATCCCTTACCTACCACAAGCAGGGTGCATATACAGCATTTTAAAAGATTTGAAAACGCTCATGCAGATTATGAAAATTCTTTCTAATTAAAATGGAATTAGGAAAATTTCAGAGGATCTTGTATAGAGTAAAATGGGGTGAGATGGGCCGCTCTCCACTATTTTTATGCCTTGTGCATAATCGCGCCCATTTTCCGTGAGATTGTGTCAGCTGATGCCCACACGATGAATAAGTATCGAACGCATCGCGGACTCTCGTCCTTTTCAAGTCAAACAACTTTATTTTTTTCATCGCGCTCCGAAAATCCCGGAAATTTTTGTTGCCTTCGTCTCTTGTAGCTAAAAACATTACGAGTACGATAGTAATTTTTTCAATCGATTTCGTTGTGGTTAAAATTATGATAATATTGATTAAACAATTAAATTGTTTTCATTTCAAGGTACTAGTGTTGAGGGTACACCATTCACGTGAATAAAAGCTGATATTATTACCTTTTAAATAAAAAAATATTATACCGATAGTATCAGTAGAACCAGAAATGATGAATTTTGTATGTAACAGAATTGGATAAAGCATTGAAATTCACAATGGACATATTTTCGAAAAAAAATTTTTTGTTCAATTTGTAAAAAAGTGTCCCATATATCTTATATATTGATTGAAAATAATGAAATAGGAATAAAATGAAATGAATGATGCCATATGTGATGATACACTATTTAATGATAATATTACGAGTTGTGAGCAAAATTTATAATTATTTATAATTAGGCACATAAAAATAAAAAGTAAGTTACTATAATTTTATATGAATGCATTTTTTGAATAATTTGATCATTTTTCATTTCAACTTAGTTCTAATATAATTCCTTAATTTTGAACAAAATTGGTAAATCATACCCAGAAGATACTATTTTCAAGCAAGAAGATTATTTTTCTTCCATAAAAGACAAATTTTCAACCTTAACAATTAATTTTCTAAGAAAAAGATAGATCTCCAAAAAACTATTCCAGATTTGAACCATGTTATCGAATTTCCAAACATAAAAGATCATTCAGTTTAGGAAAACAAAAAGTTTCATCAAGTTGTTGTATTTTCAAGACATAAAAATGGTTAAAACCGGAATTGAGTAATTAAACTTTCAATTAAACGCAAAATTTCAACGAAAAAGAAAACAGAAAAATATTGAATGAAATAGTTTGGTTTTGAAAAAAAAAATGTTTAATGGTTAAATTTTCGACCAATGGAAATCATCAACCAAATAGATGAATCTTTGAGAAAGTAGCTAAATGAAACAAGTGGATGAATTTTCTACCAAAACGAATTTTCCGGTCCAGAAAGAAAAGTTTTTTTTAATACCAAACTCTACAAAAAAGTTGAATTTCCCATAAATACGATTGACATTCCGAAAGAACTGCCGGATTTCCAACCAAAATAGGGTTAATTTCTTACCATGGATAGAATGATTAAATTCTTCGTTTAGGAAATTATTTTCAATAAAAAAAAAAAAACAAAGAGTCAACAAAACAGTGAAATTTTTTACCAACGAAATAAACTTTTAACCCTTAAAGAAAAAGTTGTCACGAAATTCTCACACAAAGAAGTCGAATTCTCTAGTAAATTCGTTGAATTTTCAACAAGAGAATCGAATTTTCTATTAAGAAAGATTTTTCATTCAGGAACAGAACAATTATATACAAATTGTCAAGCTATGAAGCCCGAACAAAATTTTTATTAAAAACAGTTGAATTCTCAATAAATGAATTAAAATATAAACCAAAATATGACCTCTTCTAACAATTACTGAATCTTCAATTAGAAACGATTCTCATTCAACCAAATACGGAAGATGAAATTTTTGGTTAAAAAAATTAACTTTCATATAAAAAAACAGAGTATCAACAATATATTAAAATTTTTAATCAAAGAAATGAACCTTTGATCAACAAAGTTAATTGTTGAGAGGTAAATTTAACTTATAAACTTATAGTTGCGTTTGCAACCAAACAAGATTGTTTTTTAACAAAAATTTGATAGTTCATAATTTAATCAAAATGATTTCTAATTTCAAAACAAAACCAGTTTAATTCAACCACGAAAGACGAATTTTTCTAATAATTTTTTATTGCTCGACAAAAAACTTTGTTTTCAACCAATGTTTTGGTTTTCCGCCAGAATAGTTGACTTTAAAACTCAGAATAGCAAATTATAAGGAAGATTAAATAATTCTTAACTAAAAAAGACATTTTTCAATAAAAATATCTAGATAGATTTTTTAAAACACATGCATGATTTCAGACCTTTTCGACGCCTATGAAGCGGGGCTAAAGCTCAACTTTTTACTCCCTAGGGAGTAAAACAGTGCTTTTTCTCCCTAGGGAGTGAAAATTGACGTCAGAGATGAATAATGAAAATTATACATGTATAAGCTCGCATTTTACGATAATTAGCCCACTCACCGTAAAAACGGTGAGGAAATTTTTTTTCCAAATGATAGAATTTTAGGGTAATTTATGGCAATTTTTAAATTGAATTTTGGGGTATTTATCTTAAGTTACCATAAATTACCTGTTTATTACCGTAAATTACTTGTTAATTACCGTTAATTGTGGGTTTTATCTTGAGTTATACCACTTTGTGGAAAAATCATTATTTTGGGGGGTGAAATTTCATGATTCTTGTTGTTCATTTATTTAGAATTAAACTGTTTGATTCTAAATTAACCCGTCATTGAAGAATCATATTTTTGGGTTTTTGCAATATTTGAAACTCTGTGTATGTATTACTCAGTAAACTGAATCAAGAAAGTATGAAGCCAAGCGCGTAACGCGAGGTACGTACATTATCGAGCGCGAAGCGCGAGATCTGAATGACGCCGTGAATGTGCCACCGCGGCGGGCAGATTTTTATGGTGATCTTTTTGGCTCGACCATTTGATTATTCAAATTCTTCAAACGAAACATAGTTGGATTTTCAACCAAATACTTGAATTTTTAAGCCGAAAAGAAGAATTTTCGAACAAATCATTAAACTTCGGATGAAAAATAGTTAAAGATTCAACCGAATTGTTGGATTTTCAAGCAAAAACAAAAAAGAATTTCCAATACAATAATTAAATTCAATACAAGAAATTAGATGAATTTTCAAGACAAAAAAATGATTTCCTCACAAAATCTGATTTATCGTTGCATTTTTGGATTGAAAATTCATCTTTCATGGTAGGCATGATTTCTTTTTTTCAGAATTAATTTATTCTATTGAAAATTGATCTTTTCGAATTGAAAATTCAACTGTTTTTTTTTTTTTTGAAAATAGTCCTCTTGCCTGGTTCATAATGATTTTGTTCGTTGATAATTTTTTTTTTGTACCATCAAGCCATTATCCCTTGCAGGGTAAGCCTAACTCGTAAAGAGTCATAGTTGTTCGAGTTGAATACACAGAAAGACACCAGTCTCCTGCCAACATGCCGAAAGCACGCGGTATTCCCGGACGGTCACCCATCCAAGTACTAACCGCGCCCAACGCTGCTGAACTGAAATAATCGAACGGGAACTGTTTTTTCGAACGATGAATATTTGGAATTTTATCCAAATAATTGATTTTCTACGCTAAAAATATGGTTTGAACGAAATAATTGAATTTTCAACAAAAATGGGGTAAATTTCTAAGCTATTAGTTGAATCCTCAAGCCAAATGTAATATTTCTAGGTTTAAAATGAGATTTTTGTTGAAAAATTGCCCCCTTGCCTTCAAAATTCAACTTTTGCATTAGAAACTCAACTACTCTTGTTCCAAATTCAATTTTTTCTTTTTGAAATTTATTGTATTGTCGAAATTTCACCTCTCTTGTTTGAACTTTGAATCATTTGGTCGAAAAACCAACTATTTTTTGTTTAGAATTTAGTTATTTTGTTCAAAATTCAACTTTTATGGCCAGTTATCTTTTCTGGACGAAAATTCCACCATTTTCTTGGAAACTAGTCCTCTTCCTTAGTCAACAATGATCTTGTTGGCTTGACAATTTTAGTATTTGATAGACTATTTGTTTGAAAATTGAACTATTTTTTGTTTAAAATAAAAATAATCATTATTTGTTGAAAAATTTATTTTATTGGTTAAAGATTCGTCTTTATGGTTTCGAAAGTGGGATATTCTTTGTTCAAAATTAAAATATTCTGTTGAAAGTCCAACTATTTTTGACGAATTCATCATTTTTTAGACGGAAATTAAACGATTTCCTCAACAATGAGTCCTCTTGCTGACTTGCCAAAAAATTATCTTCTTGGCTTGAAGATTTAATTATTTAGCTAGAAGTTCAACTACTTTATTATGAATTTTACTGTTTTGGGTTCAAAATTCAATTATTCTTGGTCAAGTCTTCTAATTCAGTCGGAAATTAAACTGTTTGCCTGAAACTAATGCTATTGCTTGGTTTATAATGATCCTCTTAACTCGAAAATTTGATTCTTTGTTTACAAGTTCAACTATTTTGTTGGAAGTTGGTCTTTTTGTTGAGAAAAAAACAATTTGGTTTAAAATTCAACCATTTTTGGATCGAAATTCAATCATTTTCCGTTTGATATTGAAGTACTTTTCAAAAATCTAGCATAAAAATTCAACTTTTTTAAAAAAATATTACATTACTTTGTTGAGAGCTCAATTATTTGAGAAATGAACTTTTTATTAACAACTCATCTTTTTTTATTGAATTTAACAGCTTCAAACGTAGTTTTTTGTTTGAAAAAATTAATTTTGACTCGAAATTTAATTATTCTATTGAACGTATTTTTTCGTTGAATTAAACGAAATTAAATTATTTTGTTAGGAACTCGTCTCCTTTGGTTAAATTGAACCTCAAATTGAACATCTTTCTGATCAGTTTTTGGTTTTTATTCAGTTAATTTCTATACGAAATTCAATTATTTTGTTGAGAACTCGTCTCCTTTCGTTGAATTGAACAGCCTAAAAACAGGTTTTTTGTTGTCTACAAATAATTTTCCGAACTAAATTCAATTATTTTGTTGAATAATAAACCGTTTGAGGATAGAACTATTTTGTTGAGCACTCGGCTTTTCCGTCGAATTAAACAGCTTCAAAATCAGTTTTTTGTTTTTAATCAAATAATTTTTAAATGAAATGTTATTATTTTCTTCAGAACTATTTTTTTTTTTGGTTAAATTGAACAGCCTAAAAATAAGTTTTTCGGTTTTTACAAATTAATTTTCAAACTGAATTCAAATATTTTGTTGAGAACTCGTCTTTTTTGGTTGAATTAAACGAAATTCAATTATTTTGTTAAGAACTCATCTCTTTTGGTGGAATTGAACCGCGAATTGAACAGCTTTATAATCAATTTTTTGTTTTTAATCAATTAATTTCTAAACGAAATTTAATTATTTTGTTGAGAACTCGTCTCCTTTGGTTTGATTGAACATCCTAAAAGTAGGTTTTTTGTTGATAACAAATTAATTTCTAAACGCAATTCAATTATTTTGTTGAGTAATAAACTCTTTGAGGATAGAACTATTTTGTTGAGAACTCGTCTTTTTTGGTTGAATTAAACGAAATTCAATTATTTTGTTAAGA
>WSXT02188189.1:0-20178 GCA_011762715.2 Neuroterus valhalla | reverse complement strand
TTGTGAGGACTCGTCAGTGTGGCTGACCACAAGCGAATCTTACCACAGACGCCTAGGGTTCACCGATGTTCTGGTACTGATGAGCAAAATTATTTTCACATAAAACCAATACATTCTCATTTAGAATGAGAATGAGTAATTAATATTAGCGGTTTGTGCAAAATTGTTTAGTGGTCAAGACTGCTTTGTGATTTCCATATTTTCTTTGCTATCTAAAGGAACTTTATTGAATATTTCTTAGTATAATTTATATATACTCAATATACAGATCTGGAATGTCCATAACTTTTCCAGGTTACTTCATATGATTCATTTTTTGAAATTTGTATTTCACGCTACCCTCTATTCTTGAATATTTTTGTATTTCTAGAACTGTATGTGAATTTTTTCTATTTCTTCAAGATTTCTATCTTCTTTTTCTTCTTCTTTTCCCAAATTCTCGAAAGTTTCATTCTGAAATGTTGTACAATTTATAATTTTTTCTAGAATGTTTTATATACATTACCATTAATATTACATATTCATTCATTTTCAGATACGAACAGCCAGAAGACTTGAAGCACTTCTTCTTTGAAATGATTCGTGCAGCTGAGCTCCACTGCAGTAAATCCCTACTGGAAAACTTGCCGATCGACCTTTTACGAACAACAAAAAGTTCAACAATCCAGAACGAAATCCTCCGGATCTTCCTAGATCTTAACTCTTCAAATCGTCGCGAATGCGCCACTTGTGGTTTTCCTCAACCCAGTTTCAATCGTTCTAGTTTTAAGGAACCTAAATTTTTAGAAATTGGAAGTCTTCTTTTAAAAAAATTGGAAACACAAAGTGACGAGTGTTTGAGACTCTGTGATAAGATTCCCTTCATGTGGAGAGAGTATTTTTCAATTAATTTAGATAAGTTTGCAGCTGAAGACTTTAGATTAAGAATTTTGGAAGCTTGTTTGCAGACTAGAGACAGTGTTGTTTTATCTATGCTTTTACCAAAGTTGGGTGAAAGGGAGTGGACCAAAGTGGATGAGGGATTGAGGAAGATTGAGAAGGGGATTTGTTTGTCCTGTGGGGATTCCTGGGGAGAAGGAGAAGTTAAAATAGAAGAGTTCATTGACTGGAGTGGCGTCACGCACGAGATTGTAAAAAAGGAAGGACCAGATGCAACTTTAGAATTTCTATCCAAGGTGGAAAAATCGTTAAAAGATCTGAAGTTAGATAAGAGGCGAGTTAAACATTTAATAAAAATACAGATTTATTATAAAACCAATTATTTACATTGTGTCCTAAAACGAAAACTTTTCTTTTCAGTGTTTACCAGACAGTAATATATGCCAAGATTTTGGAAAAGAACGGAATAAAGTGTACTATTGACTTTAATCGGAATCATTCTGAAGGTGCTGAGTATATGTCGATGTGTTCGCCAAAGGTACGGAATATTACCGACTCAGAAATAAAATTCTATTATAATTTTTTAACAGGCGCATGAATTGGAATTCCCAGTTATTTACTGACATTCTCCCGGTCCATCTCTTATTTTTCCTGTTCTTTTTTCTTTTTGACATTTCTATGTCTTGATTCAGAACTCTAATTCTTTGGGGAGAAGTGCAATTATTTCCGAAAATTCACTGTTCTAAGTCAGACTAATAATTATTTTACAAACTTCTTTGTTTTTTTCCTCAAAAAATTCTCTGGTCCAATTCAGAATGACAATAGTTGTTCTGTTCAAAGTCAGAACTATAATCATTCTTCTAGAAAATTTTCTTTTCAAATTCAGAATTACAGGTATTCCAAAATACCCTGTTTCAAATCATGATTATAGTTTTTATATTTTTATTTTGGAACGTGAATGTTTTTCTCTACGATAAAAAAATTGTAAATTTACAATTTCCATAATTTCTAAAATATTGAATCGGGGGTCAACTATTTTTGAAATCTGGTACACAATATACATCTCCTTTTCGAATCAATTGAAATCTTCCAAATCCCTTGAAATCGTATAATTTCTTTTGCAATTCTATGAATATCTTGACATTTTAAAAATATCATTGATATTCTGGAAACCTTTTTGAAATCCTGCGAAATTCTTTGAAAATCCTTCAAAATTTGGAAAAACCTTAAATTCTTCGAAATTGATTGAATCCTCTGGGATTCCCGCAAAAATTTTATGTACCCTTGGAATCATTTCAAATTCATCAAAAAATTTTTATAGATCCTGAGAAACTCTTGGAGATTTCATGAAATTCCTCGTAATCTTTTAAAATACACTATATTTTTTTAATTCCTCAGAAATTGTGAAATTACGTACATCTCAACCCTTAAGTTCTTTAAAAATTCCTGGGAATATTTTGATGCCCTTTCAAAATTTCTGGAAAATTATTTTAATTTCTTGAAAAATACTTGTTATCTTGAAATTCATAAAAATTCTCTAAAAATTCTGAAAACTTTGAATTCTCGCAAAGAAGTGCCATAAAGTGTCAACAGTGGCGTGATTGAAAATTCCTTATCACTCAATTACTTTTCCTGTTTTACCCGGCCTTTGCCCGGTCAGTTATAGACATCCTGATAATGATCAAATTTCCGTTCATCCAGATTAGAGAGGAGCTAATGAAATCTTTGGAAAAGGACTTGGAACAACCAGTGGATAAGAGCGCTTTTGGCTCAGGGCCCCATCATTGGGGAATTCGACACTTACCCAAAACTTCTACATGTCCCTGTTGTACGCTTTCCCTTCAAACACCGGTTCTCCTCGGAAACAACGGAATTGCCCTTTTCCCCTGTGGACATGCTTATCACGTAAATTGTATGATTCAGAAAAAAATATCACGATGCGGTCTTCACTGACCTTCAATCATTTAAAATAAATTATCTACATTAATAATTTCGATTCATTTCAGTAGACAATCTGTTTATTAACCTTGTCCTACTAAGTCGTAGATTCTAAAACAAATCTATAATCGGCAACTCGCTTCCTGCAAGTTTTGAGCTTTACTTTATCTAGGAAAATACGAATTCGCAAAAATATGAGATCACGGGCGTCGCTCGAATCTCACTTCCTTTTAAAATACTTTTTTTTTGTAGTTTGTACTATAAATTCGGTATATAGATATAAAGAATCTGGAAAAGTAACATATCCTTCAAAAACTTTACAACTCGAACAGGTTCGACGTTTAAGAATTGAATATTGTACAGTTCATCAAAATACACGCGATTCTGACTTTTTCAAAGAAAAAATTCGAGGTTTACACTTTTTTTGTAGTTAAAAATTACAAGCAGGGAAAAGTACGCTCTTAAAAATATGCTTTCTTCGCAATAAAACGACTCTTTGCTCTAGTTTTGTGCGGTTGGTAAAACTAACATTAAAGGATGTCGTGAATACATGTGAATAAAATTAAAGACGGTCAGCAGATGTTTGGTGCGAATATCTGTATTATCTTGAGATACAATCTTGCGTCGAAGACGGATTTATTCTTAAAATTCCTCTTCTACTTGTACGTCCACGGCGCAGCAGAAGACATTCTCGATTTACATCGAGATTACAATCTTTAATCATAATACTTATATCTAAAATTGGTTCCGATCGGTAAGCTTGGGAATATCCTGTGATGTTCTCAACATATTAGTATATTTCAAAGAATATTTTTGATTGAAAAGTATTTTAAATGCCGTGACAAACTGCCTAAGTATGAAAATTATAGTCTAACACACGAAACGAAGAGGTTCAAATGAAATTTCTCTTTTCTGATGAAACATGCGTATCTGCGTTGTAGATGAAGAATTTTCAGACAGAGTTCAGTGCCTTGAGCGATGGGAAGAATCAGCTCTGTCGTCGCGTCTTTCACGCTCTCTCTCTCTTTCTCTCTCTGGTTCTCTTTCTCTCTCAGCGGGCCTACTACGTGCTGTTGCCTCTCTCTCGCGTTCTCTTTCCCTGTCCCGCTCTCTGTAACGCTCATCGTAATACCTGTAATAACATATATTTAATTTCTTCTGGATATAGCTTTTAATGAGAAATTTCAAGTACTAATCGTTTTGAATATTTGGTGGATAAGGGTTATCAAATAAAGTTAAGAATCGCGAACGGTTTCGCGATATTGGTCAGAAGTTAAGGACTTGACTTCACTTATCATATTTGACAAATGATACAGAGTTTAGCAAGATTTAAAACTTTACCTGGACGTCTTGGAAGATGAAACAGGTGCCGCCTCTGCAGGTTCTTCTTTAACTCGGACTCTAGATGATTGTCGGGTCGAGCTGAAAGAATGTATAATGTGAATGTGTATTTAATAGCTCAAAGTTGTAATATTAGAGAAGTGCCAATCATTTGTTTAAAATTTGGAAAATAAAATCAGTAAATTCACCTTTCTTCCCTGCTTCGTTCCCTGTACTCCCTCTCACGTTCCCGCTCCCTATCCCTGCTTCGTGATCTCTCCCTAGCGGGATATGTTTCGGGATAGTATCGATCCCTTTCGCGATCTCTGTCCCTTTCACGATCCCGGTCTCTATCACGACTTCGCTCTCTGTACTCTCGATCTCGAGACCTCGAACGTTCGCGACGTCTTCTGTGATTCCGATCACGGTCTCGTGATCTAGAACGATCTGAAAATAAAGTTTAAATTCCATTAGTTCAATCCATCCTCATTTATGATAATTTTTCATAACAGCTAAGGTATCTTTCATAGAGGGGTCAACCATTCTGGAGATGTGGCGAAATCCCCATATATATTTCAAATTGCTTCAAACCTTTAGGAATCTTTCAAAATCTTTTAAAAAATTGGAAAAATCCTATAACATATCTTGTAATCTCCTAAAATCTTTCAAACCTAATATGAAACCTAGTATTGTGGAGTACCTAGAAATACCTCATAATTACCATATGGGTAATTATGAGATACCTGGGTATCTCCTAAATTGCACGAAAGTTCCTTCTAACCAAGAGTAGCGCCTCAGAAGAATTGAAGATAAAAAATTGAAAAGTAGATAAACAACAGAATTGAAAAATGCTCAAGTTTTGAATTTGTTGAATATATTTCTATCAGTACATAGATCAATTTTCATTTCTTATTCTTTGCGAATTTCTTCTAGTGTATTCCTTTTAGTATAGACTCCTGAGTTCTTAGATGTATTTTTCTATGCTAGAAAAAAATAACTTGAGAGTATACAAAAATTACTGTTAAAGACTCTCTCATTTCTACTTTCTTTTCTTTAGATCACCTAAAAAACAAAAACTTCAGAATTCTTGATTTTTGGTATTTTAAAAGATTTTTTTAATTTAAGGGGCAAAAAAAGATGATAGGTATAATACGGGACGGGTCGTGACCCCTGCGATTAATATCCCTCGAAACCTTGTAAAGTCCTATAATAAATTTTCAATTCTTCAAATCATTATTAAAACTTCTTGAAATTTATTTGAATCTTTGAAATTCCATACAAACCCTTGAAATTTATTGAATCCCGTAGAATCTTTCGAAATTTGATAACTCTAAGTTCTTGACATCTGAATTTATTAATTAAAAAAGAAATCTTTCGAATTCCCTTGGATTTTTGTCATATACCTTAAAACTTTTAAAATCGTTTTGAATCCTTAGAAACCCCTTAAATCTGATTATATTCCTGGGAATTCGTTGGATTTCCACGAAAAGTGATTGAAATCGCTTGAAATTTATTTAAATATTAAAATATATTTGAAAATTTCTCGAACATTACATTTCGTTCTTCAAATTCACTCTAAAATCTTCCAAGTTCTCTGCGCTTACTTGGAATCTTTCAGAATACGTAATAAACTTTGATATCCTATCAAGTTCCCCTCAAAAACCTTAAAATCTAATGTAATTCCTTGAAATCTTAGTAGATACGAATATAAATCTCACCTCTTCTCCCGGAACCATAGCTTTTGGTTTCCACACCACGGAGCGTATCTTGGAGGGAACTGATAAGAATTTTGCATCGATCATCAGCAGCTGCTTTGGATTGTTTGATAAGGGATATCGCAGTGACAAGTGTTTCGATGGCACTCGCATATTCTCCAGCAGCAGCATCCGAAACTGCCCTAGCTATCGCGGAAGAGGATACTGTTCGGTTGCGACCCATAATTTCTTCAAATTCTTGTTCGGAGAGGTTCGTATGAGTTTCAGGACGGTGATCTGCACCTGGAGCGCCGTAGGGAGCCTGAAACATTACATTAAACTACCATCTGCAAGCCAGAAGTCTATCATGCCAAACCATGTGAATAAACAAATCTTAGGGATATTTTGAAGACACTAATACAAGATGAATTTTTATAAATAAGACAATAATAACAGTAGAGTGGGACCAGAATACGCTTTTTTCAAGTAGCGGATTCTCATAGTAGTTAAAAGTTTTCTTTTTCAACAGTAGTAAGCCTTCAAAGTTTTGGATAGTTATGGATAATATCTTCGGTTTTGTGTATGGACTTGCGAATTCGAATTTTATGATATTTAAAAAAAAAACCTGTGGGACATAAAATCGGGTTGCATTTTTTTGTAGGTACGGTTTTCGCTGGTTAATGATGGTATAAAAATATAAATGAATAAGAAAAATTTGATTCAAGTTGCAACTTTCATCAAATGAATTTTTTTTTTTTAATTAGACGTGTGCTTGAAATTTTCAGGGCTCCATCCATAGGAACAATTTGTAATTATCCAATTATGCTGCTTGATTCAATCATGTGACTTTACACGTGATTTTTAATTTATTTCGAAAATTGAACTCATTTCGTCTCTTTTTTTATCAGGAATTTTTAAAAATTGGCCCACCAGTAAGGCCTGCATCGATTGAGTTTTCTATAAAAACAGAAACGCCTCTAAAATAAATAAAAATAAAATTATAGAGCAACATTACAATAAAAAGTACCTGTGTCGGTGCACCATAGGTATGGGGTGGAGGCGGCCCATGCGCTTGAACGTGAGGTAGACCGTGTGGAGGACCATGAGGTGGTCCCGGGGGGCCTTGATGGGGAGGACCCTGTTGGAAGAACGCTGGATTTACATGAGGTGCTGGTCCTCCAGGTGGTCCTTGAGGTCCCTGAGGTGGCATTCCATGACCTGGTGGCATTCCTCCGGGGCCTTGCATCATGCCTAAATTTGAGAATTTGTCACGGCTTTTGAAGAAATTTTTCAAGACAGATTCTACTTATTAAAATAAATACACTTACTAACGCGATGAAAAATCTAATTAATTATTCTATACTACATTACGCTTAGATGTGCTGTAGAACGAGGTGAATAGATACATCTTAGGGTAAATCAATTTGCCCCATTCTACCGTACATTTTGTTCTCTTCTTCTTTTTGTTATGCAGGGGAATTTTTCGAAAATTTTCAAGACCAGAAAAAGACTTCCAAGTTTCCACAAAACCCACACCAGAAAGACTAAAGATGTTAAAAAGGACTCGCATATCGAAATGGTATATTGAAAAGCATTTAAAGAATAAAAAGCCTTAATCTTTGACAACATTGAAATGAGATAAGTGCAGAATTGAAAAAGGTTTTAAATACAAAAGGTTCGGATTTGGCAAAGTTTAAATGGCAAGCTTTTGAATCATGCAGAGTGTTCGTTGACAGGATCTAAGTACATTTTGGGAATCTCAAGTGATTATCAGAGAAGACGCTCACCACCCATAGGACCTGACGGAGGACCTCCCTGCAGAGGGCCTTGTGTATGTGGTTGCGGAGGGTACCCTGATGGTCCCTGAGGCCCATGATGCATTCCTGATTTCAATGGAATCTTCAGTATTTGACTACTTTGATCTAATTTTATTATTATCAGTAAAAACTTTAAAACTGAGTTCAAAACGAAATGCAAGCGAATAATAATACTGCGGACCTGATTGAGTTATAAAATTGATACAAAATAAATGGATGAAGATGAATGCAGGACAGAAACTAGATTCAAAACGAATTCCAAAGAAGAAAACTCCGAAAAGATATAAGAACGTAAATATATGTCAAATAAATAATATATTTGAATAATTTTAGAGTTATAGGTATGAGACTAACCTGGTTGTCGATTCCACTCGGGACCTCGAGGAGCTCCTCGGAGTTCACCAGGTGGAGGGCCAGGGTGCCCAGGTGGGCCTCGGTTTGGTCCTTGATTTGGAGGTCCGGGTGGGCCACCATGATACTGATAGACATAAAAAATTAAAATCCAAATAACTGAATTCAGAATTTATCAAAATACAAATTTATCTCCAACGTCCATAATTGAAATTCACCTACGGATTGGACGAAGTTCTTGGGAATAAAAAGAAAGAGAGAAAAAGAGGAGAGTATTTGGAAGTTGCCATTTTCGATTTCCTTTCTTTCTCTATTTTGATTTGAATGAAGACATTTAAGAGCATCTTGTCCAATTAGGTCCAATACATTTGTTCATTCTTCTCAGAATTTCAAAATCAGTTTTTCCGAATGAAAGAAGAAAATATTTTTATATTTCTCAATATGTATAGATAAATAGTCTTAGATTACTTGAAGTTTTGGAAAACATAATTTCTGAAAATTGGTCCTTATCCCCTTGTCATTCTCACGTCTAAATTTATTTTTCGTAATTGCTCTGCATTCATAATTTTTTTTAAAAGTACTTCCATCTGTAACTTTGTTCCTTCTGGTATATACAATACATTACTTCTTCCTTGCTAGAATAAGCAGCCAGATCGTGTGCTATGTCCTTTTTTTCAACTGTACTTGATATATTTTGCACGAGATCTTCTCCAGATCAGGGACAACTTAAAGCAATATTTTTTATTCATAAAATTATATTATTCCAACTTACAAAATCATTCACCATGCCCGGAGGGGGTCGTTGTCCAGGTCCTGGGCCCTGCATCCCTTGCTGAGGGCCATTAGGACCTCTCGAAGGTCCGTTAGGCCTGGGTCCATTCCAGGGTCCTTGCTGATAACCTGGAGGTGGGGGACCCTGATTAGGATGACCCGGAGGTGGATGATGACCACCGGGACCTGGGCCCATCGGAGGCCCGTGCATGCGGGGTGGTCCTTGTTGCGGACCCCCAGGTCCTTGCGGTCCCATTCCGGGTGGTGGCATTCTCTGACCTTGTCTCGGCCCCTGTTTGGTTTCAATACACATTAGTACAATAGATAGAAAGATTTCTTATGCTCCAGGTAGTTAAATTTAGAAAATTAATAATCAGTGTATAAGTAGATTTGATCAACTGGAATTTTTTGTTTTCAAGAATGATCAATTTGAGATGCCTTTAATTTGTATTGTTCCCGTCTTGAAACATCATTTTTAAATTCTTTAAATTGGAATAAATGTCGTGGAACGGAGAAACCGCCCTATGGGCCAAACGTGGGTTCGGGAGAAAAGCGAGTCTAAAAGAAAGGTCTGTACAAGTTCCAGTACCGAACGCAAGCAAATCTGAATTATAATGGGCTAAAAATTGATGATGAAAAATTAGCGATTTTTGTAATCGATAGGGCATTTCTTATTCAGTTTGTATCAATAAAAACGCAGAAAATGATTTTTTGGCCCTTAGGGCGATTTTCCCGTTTTACGTCACATATACATTTATATCACATATATATTTGGTTTTTGGATAAATTTTTTAATCTAAGATTTGGCAAAATTCTGGATCCAAAAAATTATTTCACTGATTCTCCATTGCCCCCCCCCCCTACCCCCAACCAAGTGATTGTTCAGCGGCCACCCTGAATATAATTTCTAAGGGTTATAACAATAAATTTAATCAATCCTAGGTCTAAATAATTAGAAAATTTCCCGACCAATGTTCACCGTGAATATAATGTTGATGTCAAAGTGGAAAGCTTACATCATACTGCGGAGGTCCCATCATTCCACGATGACCATGATTTTGTTGCATATGTTGCGGATGCGGTTGATGTTGATGAGGGGACATCGGTTGATCCCTGTGAGAATTGTGGGAACGTTGATTTTGATTCGTCTGGGGAGAGGGAGATGGTCGGGTTTTGCACTGCGACTCGAACTGCGAATGGAAAAACGTTTGGAATAATTTAAGATTCTTCCGGTCTTATTCAATTAGTTACGAAGAGTCTCATAATTAGGTTCCCGCTAATTACCTGGTTTAAAGCTTGCTTGGTAGGGAATGTAACGACCGGATGCTGTCCATGGAGTTCCTTCTTTGGAAGCTTGTCCATACACATTCGCATGCTCTGTTCAGAGCCTAAGGAAACAACAGAGAACCCTTTCGACTGTCCATTGGCTCTGTTCTCGAAAAATTTAACTTCGACGAAGTCAGTGACGCCAATCCCTTGAACCGCATCTGCTATATCTTGGTCAGACGTCCACTAAATCAAAATTTAAAAAATATAATTTGAAAATTGTATAGATATCATTTACGTATGGACCCACCACAGGCTTCAAAGTGGCCCTAACTCATATTTTAGGGAAATAGGGGACTCAAAATTGAGAAAAATAGGGAACTTTTAGGGGACTTCAGAAAGTACATAAATAACAATAAATATTTGTATGAAATTCGGGATTCAAATAGCTTCTAACAGGGCAACAATGAATTGATGTTTTTATCTTACAGTTTTTGTAATTATTGATACCATAAAAATTGAATTGCGCTAACAAAATTCTTAATTTTGCTTTCGTCTCTTTGCTATACTTTTTGGAACAAAACTACTGTATTTTTCCAATATCCTCGATTAAATTTAACAAGTGTCTAACTGATGCAATAAAGAAATTTTGAGCGTCCTTC
This sequence comes from Neuroterus valhalla, assembly GCA_011762715.2. Taxonomy (NCBI): domain Eukaryota; kingdom Metazoa; phylum Arthropoda; class Insecta; order Hymenoptera; family Cynipidae; genus Neuroterus; species Neuroterus valhalla. The sequence continues at coordinate 9,480 of WSXT02188189.1, read as the reverse complement.
ATGAAATACAATTATTTTGATTTTTTTGTCGACTCTACTTTTGAATGCACATTAGCTTTGAAGAATTTGAACGAGTTAACACTACATCTCAAAAGTAATCAACCCCTCGAAAATGTTTTGAAAATTCTCATCTAAAATGGGACTTCTAGGAAATTTCATGCAAATTAGAAGAAATTTAGGGAAATTCTCAGAATAGGGGAAATAGAAGACATGCTGTGAATTTTGACACCATTAGAGTAATCAGGAATACACAAATATTAACAAAAAAACTAATTTCAATGGATTAAGGAATCCATCAAATTCATAATTAAAGTGGATGTTATAGAAATATCAATTGGAAGTTTCGAATCACTGAAATATATGGTAAATTTTATAAACTCAAGACAGTAATTACCCAAGTTAAATTTCCAATATAAAGTTGATGTCTGCGACCAACTTGATTAGGTTGAATATTGTTTCCGAGCTGGTGATAAGAAGAGTTGCCATTAGTTTCTTCATTCGGGGATCTATTGTCTCGTTCTCGATCACCTCGATCGCTCTTTTCGCTGACTGATACTCGATCAGAAGGTGCTGCGATAACGTCATCGTATAAATCGACACCGTCACCGGCGAATTCATCCTTAATAAGAACAAAATCATCTATTTCAAAAATATATTTTAGAAAGCCATATAGATAGGAATCTTAACGATATAGTAGAGCTACATTAATATCATGATTTATAAAACTATGTTAATAGTGCTATCGTTTTGACTGTCAATAACAAATAAACTTTTGGGATAATGATTATACATAACAGATTTGTTAACTGAAAAAATCATGAATTAAGGTGACTGCATGAACTTTCCCAAAGCTCAAAACATATACATTTTTTTAGAATATTTTATACAAATACTGTATCTTTTTCGTTATTTACCTTCTACTGAAGCTATGTTCAGACGGAAGTTACCCTAACCTAAAAAATTGCAACCTGATGTTTACCGGAAATATGTACACGTAAAAAAGGAAGAACAAATCTGTCAAAAATGTATCAAACACTTTGCATAGAAACAAATGTAATGTTAAAGAATATGTCTTCATGACTTGAAATTGTTTTTAACTTGATTGTAAGCGGAAAACCACCTTTTTCAATATCTTTACCAAAGCTGAAAAAAATATCAATAACACATTTATAACCTCGAAGAAATCTCAAGGTGTCAAATTTTTACTTGAAAATGCAGAAAACTATATTTTTCTTTGCGAAAACCAGTACGATTATTAGAAGAATGTTAAAACGATGACATGTGGCGTTAAAGCGCAGGACGCCGAAAAGTTAGATCGATAAGAGTATGTTTCTGGAGAAATAAGAAAAGAAAATAAGTTTACGGAGAGTGATTGGGTATAACTTCAAACAATTTTGACGGGACAAAAATAATGTTTTGAGTTTTACCTGAGCAAAATCCTGCTCTAGATCGTCGGCATATAAATCTATGTCACCGTCCGCCATTTTGCGCGCACCGACACTACCTGAAGTTTGTCGAAAGCGAATTTCATGCAGCCAACCCAGCCAACAGCCAACTGCCAAATCTCTGGTCAAATCAAATAAAAATGATTGTGACGTATGATTGCAGCTTCTTCGGGCACCGCCAAATTTAAATTTACTTCTTTTTTCAAGATTTGACTTTCAATTTATTTATTAGAAGCAAAATATAAATGTATTTATGAAGTTGTTTTTTTTCTGCAGAATAACGTGGAAATGATATCCTCAAAACTAGGTTAAGGTTCCGCGTACAAAGTTAGACACCGAAAATTATCAGTAATAAGCATAATCATGGATGGAAGGTAATTTCATTTCATTAGTTGAGAATGTAGTTTATGATTATTTGAATGGAAATTCATTTTAACTCTTAAAAATCTAGAATTTGAAATTTTAGGGTATGTCATCAACAACCCGAGGACTACCCAGATGATGTGATTAATTATTATCCTCTTATGAAGAAATATTTGAATTTGCACTCAATTGTTTAATTTTCAACCAACAAAGATACGTTTTCGAACGAATTGTCAAATTTTGAGAGACGAAAGATTAATCTTCAACCAAAAACCTTTTAGTTTTCAACCAAAAAAATGATTTCATCAAAATACACAGTTGACTTTTTAACGAAATAATCAAACTTGCAGCAAAATAGATAAATTTTCCAACAAATAGCTGAATTTCCAATCAACAAAGATGAATTTCCAACAAATGACTATTTTTTTTACCGAAAGACTAACTTTCAACGAAATACATGAATTTTCGATCAAATGGTTTAGTTTTCATCTAAGAAACATCATTTTTCAACCTGAATGGAATAGGTAAAATTCAAGTTTAATAAGTTAATTCTTGACCATAAAAATAAATGTTTCACCAGGAAAATAAATCTACCACACAAAAGACGAATTTCCAACAAGGAACGATTTTTGGCATTTCATTATTTCTCGTAAAAATTCTTGAAAAGAACGAATATTTTCTCATATTTCGTGAAATCGGTAGTTGTTTGTGGAAAATGCAAAAATTAAATATTGGTCGGGTTTTGGGAAAAATAAACTATTAATATTTATAGAAAACCCGCTGCCATTTTGCTGCTTGGCAGTATTGTACTTTTTCCTGCTTGATTTAAAATGGATTTGGTCTAAATTTTTTACAGAGATATATGAACGGAAAAGTTTTCTTTGGCCCGAGACTAAAAATAGGAATTTTTCTCAAACCATACTCAAACCACTTCAAACAATGATTTTCAAGTGGTATTAGAAAGTAATAGTAATTTAAAAAATTATTTTTACGTTATTCGAAGTAGCGGGCTCTAAAAAATTGCTGTGGACTCGGATTTTATTATACAATAAAACTCTATAGCTCTAAAAAATGAATATGCGCCCTAAAAATCTCTCTCGATATTTTCCGGCATCATTAAAATTTCGAAGTAATCTTTCTATTTTCTTGAAATTATACAATACGGAGAAACACAGGGTCACTTTTCCTTCAGTTTATGTTCCCAAGAAAGTCGAGTGCTTTTGGAAGAAAAAAAATTATTAAGGTTCGTGCTCTCAAATATCAAAAATGATAATCAATGTTACTGAATAAGGAGGATATCTCTTCAGTGGGAAAAATAAAATACAGTAGTTAATTACTGATAGAAAAAACTAATTCATATCATAGGTTCTGAAAAATCAAAATTTTTGGTACGTGTATCTCTGAACTACACAACCCGGCTGCTCGTGATTGTTCAAAAATTTCCGAACGCGTAGACATTCCCAAATAAATGGAGGAAAGATCACTTTCATGAATAAATTAAATAACTGAATGAATAAAATGATTTTTGAAGACTTTTAAATGAATTTAAGATTTTTGTCAATGCAATAATAAATAAAAGCTTCAGAGAATTCAATATATCAATAATGAAATTAAATAATATAATTTTTATAATATTTTTTTAATGATTGTTCCAATTTCCAGTATTAGGCGAGTTGCTTCAAGGTAATAATTCGGAATGTCCCTTTTTATCTTCGATTAGGATCAGTCTAATCGCACTTTGTTCGTTCAATATTTGTTTTTATAACCTTATGATTATTTATTTCATTATGTGTTAGTATGTTAATGAATGTGCAATGTTATTCAAAATCACACATACGTACCGGAAAAAACAAGGTTTCCCACTGATCACGTTGTTTAAAAAAAAAATAATACTATTGAAGATAGGAAAATATGTGAACGTCTTGTTTTCAAATTCGTGTTTGAATTATAAATATGTGAAATAAAACCTTGAAAATATGCTCGTCACATGTGTTTATCTGCCAGATTATATATACGACAATTAAATTGACTTTTTTAAATATTTTCCCAAAATTCAGACCTATAACTGATGTTTCTCAATTCTTCAAGATGAGGGGAACAGTACTAATCTCGGTTTTACTATTATGTAAGTTACCTTATAGAATATACCATGAAATCAATTATATGGATTTTTTATATTCCAAATTTAATTGAATATTTCTTAACTTTTGAACATCTGATATTTGTCAATAATTGAAGGGAGGTACGGCAAAACTGATTTAAAAGATATTAATTAGTTATTTAGGTTAAAAATGACAGAAACAACCCATTTTTTCGAATTTGTGCTACCGGCCTACCTGTGTATTTCTTATACGGCATTCCAAGAGCTATACCTCTTTTCTAATAATTATTAAAATTTTGAAGAAGATTCTCATTTTAGTGAAGTATTAGGATTAATTGAAATTGTTAGTGTGCTTATCTTAAATCAAGAAATCTTTTCCATTCTCGCATCAAATCTGAATTATTCTACATTTATAAAATTTTATTATAAAAGAATCGATTTTTCATATATTATAAATGTCATAAACTTTGAATTATATTAATTTAAAACGTTCTACTATATAACTGATTTTAAGTAATATAGATAGTCATATAAGTTCCTTGCAATTTGGAATAAAATTAATTATAATAGAAGGAAATAGGAAATAGGCTAGTGGTCCAGGACCACTAGCCTATTTCCTTTTCAAATTTCCCAAGACGATTAGACTTATCCTGAGTCTGATATTCCAAGATATACAACACATTAGTTTTTTTCTTGATAATTTATTATTGAAAAATATGACAAAAACTTTCCATATATACAAACATATATTAGAAATGTAACTTATTTCATATATATAGAGCTCCATAAACTCTCAAAAGTACTTCCTCCTTATATTCAAATAACAATTAAAAATCCTGAAATTTTGCTTTTCTTTCTGGGTAAGTGATTCTGCCGTATTCTCCTTTGAAATAATGCCAGTAAATAATTTTTCATCTATTATTTTTCAAGCAATAATTGTAACTGTATCTACGATCGGCGGAGACCCTCCAGTGACATGCCAAGACATTTGCGAAGTAAGCATGACAAAAACTTTTTCTCTACTTTTTTACATTCGAAATTTGGTTCTTACAAGAGGCATGAGATTTCTTTAAAAAAATTATATTCTTCCAGAAAACTAAAAATGAAAACCCCCAGAAAAAAGTTTGTTATACTGATGGTTGTACACATTTAATGAGTAAACAATACATCTCATGCATGGAAATTTGTCAGGAACGTGAGTTATACAGAAAAATATATTGGTTCTATAAGGATATTTTTCAAAAGCTATTAACAACAATTTTCTAAGTAAAAAATTATTATTGAGTCGATAATTCTTCATTTTTATGTGCTCGTATGTGAATACAACATATTATATAGCTATGAAGATCACGTTTGTGCGAGAGCAGATAACAACTTATTGATAAGAAAGAATTTGTTTTGAATATCAATTTAAGTTTTTCTATAATTTCCTGAGCAAATGATAAAGATTGATAATGATTTCAGCGCTTCCAATCAAACATGACGGTGAATGCGGATGTCCCAATAAATGTCCTGGAAATAAGTGTCCTCATAGCCGTTGACGGATCGTTGCTACGTAAAAGTTCTTTACGCGTTATTGAGAATTATTTAGGTTTTGAAAATATATTGTTTTAGAGTAGTATAAATATGTGAAAGCATAAAGTGTGAATAAACGAGACTATAGAAAAAATTTGTGTCAAGTTTCGTTCCAAGAGTATAATTTTAACACAGTCTGATTCCATTGTTCTTTTTGTCTTTAGGTTGTTGGAATAACAAATATTGGTTTAGTTCTTTTATTTCGACTCAGCATGATATTCTAGATATGACATTGTATGATGAATGTGGAAACAGTTATAAACTGAGTCATAGATGATCAAAATCCCTGAATATCATTTGGAAAACACGTCCGTAAATTTTTTTTTTACGATTTAACAAACAAATATTTCACTCGGCACTAAATGTAATAAAGCAGTCTTTCTTATTTCTGGAATTTTAGATTATAATTATTGTAAACTGATTTCTATTTTGATTCCAGTTTTATTAAACAGATTTTTAATTTGTTTGATTTTGACCCAGTCAAATCGGAAGATGTTGATGTTCAAACATTAAACCTGTTTTTCCAATTTGCGAGGGCAGCAATAACACGAGTCTGTTTTGATCTGCCCAAGTCTGTTTTGGAATCTAATTGACCTAAAATCCATTAAACTATTCTTTTTCAGTTAATTTTCTATTTTTCAAAGTTTTGAATTCATATTATGTAAGTCTTTTCGGCCACGATTAGAAGAGAGAACAACTCTATGTATGAAGTCACCCTATTATTATAGCCCAATGAAAAGTATAGTTTTCGGTATTGAAAATCGTCTCAAATTACTTGAAATAATTTTCATACATGAGGTTTTTGATTTGGAATGCCTTCAAAATAATTTCAAATGAGAAATTTCCTTTTAAGATTCAAAGATTACAGTTTGAAAATGATCAACTTTGATCTTTCATATTTTGATTAATTATAATAATGGTGAATGCTTCAAATTTCAAATAGGATAGTTTACAATTTCAAAAATTCAATACGCATAAATATTTTCTGCAAACGGATCGCTAATGGCTTTAATATTGGAAAATAATTCATGAAAAAGAAATCACAAGTTCGTAATCGTATGATAACTAATTTATTTATTTTCTGTATTTGTTTCAGTGGGATAGCATGATTTTTGCTTCAAGACAGGCTGACTAAAATTAAATAATTATTTTAATTCGAAGAACTTTGTAGACTCGCCCTAACATAAATAATGTAAGATTCTTCCTATGGCCTCTTATTTTGCTGAAAGATGGTTTGCAACAAAAAAAGGCAAAAAATCTAGGAAGATATTGTACTTGAAGATACATCATTCTTGAACGATAATGATTGATCAATATTAAAGGATTGTACGTCATAAACAGAAACATTATATACGATATCACAAAAATTATCCAAATTCATTGAATAAATAATCAAAAAATGGATGTTTTTTCACAAGAAAATTATATAAGTCCACAATTGACTGTGTTTGGACTATAATAAGCAGTGTTCTGAGCAGCCTTGGTACGAAGTTGTCACTATCATTTGATTACAATTATTGCAGAGCCTCTTTGACAAATGAAATCTGCTGACTTACAAATCAAAGATTTGAAATATTATTTCAAACTGATCCGCGCTATACATCATACAGATGGTCCCGAATAAGATGATTCTCGCTTCAATACTTATTATTAAATTAATTGAAAATTCATCAGCGGTCAGAAACAGAATTGTACCACAGGAAACCATGGTAATGGAAATAGGAGAAATATCACTGCACGACCATACAGCTCTTGGAAAAACAGTATCCTTATCAGCGAGATAATTCGGAAAGAGAATTCAAAAGGTGTTGCATTTTGAAACCGAGCATGGTGAAATAATTACTCAGGTTCGTATTGTAAATCCTGGAGATCTGGATTTCACTCCTGGGGTCCGTGTTGAACTCATTGATCAAGGTCCAGGATTTAAGAATGTATCTTTGAAATTCATCAGTCTACCTTACACTGAGTTAATAAAGTCGTAGTACTGTACGGCTGTCACTCAGATTGTGATTCAACTGAATTTTGATTTGTTTACAAAAGTGAAGAAGACCAACTCAATAATTTTTTATTTTTCTTAGTGTACATGTAAGATGTGAGCAAATAAAACGATTTTCCAACATCTTGACATCAGTTCTAGTATGGATCATTCAAAATTACTTTGAAATTCAACATAATTCAATCATAAGATTGTTATGGTTCCTCTAGTTGGTTCCGCATCTCCTGCTCTAGATGTATGAAAACCAATTTCCCCCGAAAAATTCAGGTCTTATGACGTCTCAAGGGTTCCTCTAGAAACACATTTTGAGGATGTTTAGTTCCGATAATCTGGAAGGTCCCTTCAGTGGATTTTTCGGGAACACCATGTTCGTCCCATGTACCATCTGTATGGAAGACATTTTGTTGTGGGTCCCTAAATAGATGGAAACATGATGACGAACCGGCGAGACAATCGACGTTCTTTATGAGCGGATCAACTTGATAATGACTTACTTAGTTGCTATGATGCCAGTACTGTCCCTAACCGCAGAGGTTACATAGCAAGCCGGCACAGTCTGTGGGGCCAGAAACACCCAGAGCTCTCGCACCTTTTACAGCAAGTGTTAAGAAACCGTGCCGCCACCCTCGCGCGAACAAGAGATGTACGCAGAACGCTTCCTCAACAGTTGTAAGGAGAAGCCGCAGAGGAAAATCAGGAAGGGACATTGAGACCAACTGCTGAAACAAGGCTTCCCTTATGAGACAACGGCGATTTTAGTACAATGAGGAACATTAAAATTCAGGTTCCTCTCAAGCCCCATGATCTGGCTGAAATGGATGCTATCCTCCGTGAAGATCTCTCAGAGGATTCCAACCTCTTGACCATCACTTGCTCAGTTAATGATGAGGCGAGAACTTTGGCTGATTCCAATCGAGGGTCCAAACCAACGATTGATGAAAAGACTAAAAAGCGCTTGCATCAACTGAACAAGAAGATTGGCTGTGCAAGACGAAACGCGTCCCTGGTGCAGTGTGTAATAGACTGTATTAAATCCGGTAAGCCTTTTACGGCAAGGGTCCGAAAGTTCGCTCATGAAATGAGGATCCATTATCATACATTGAAAATTTCAAAGCTGATGACCATCAAATAGTACATTGTAGACAAAATACGAGTACTATCTGACGCAAGGAGGAAAATTGAAAAAAGGAAGAGATGGGTCAGGGAGGATCAAAAGTTTCTCGCTGACCCATCACACCTCTTCATCGATCCTCCTGTTTTTGTCAGAAACTCACCAAAGTCCGAAAGTATTGAGGGGTCACAAAGAACTTGTCCGCTGCTCTGCCGTCCAAACTTAAAAGATACATAAGTGACATTGTCGCTTAGGTCGACTGTTTCCATTGCCAGGTATGGAAGAATGACCCTCAACCGCAATGTCACTTATGTATGTTTTTGGTTTGTACGGCAGTGCTGATCCAGGTTGTATCAAGAACTTTTGGGGGAAAAAGTGCACTTCTGCACACCAACATTTATCCTGAATAACAGGATTGTTTGGATAATTGAACTTGTATGGAGTGAGATTTAAGAACAACGAGGATCGAAAGGAAGCGCAGCAGGCTGTCGGGAAAATCTGCTGATCGACAGGAGTGCAAAGATGCTGCAAACCACAAACGCAATCGGTCGATGGCCTGGATTGATTAGCAGAAAGCTTTTGATTCAACTTCCCATAGACTTATCATCTGTTCGTTGAAAGGCTTGAAGGTTCATCTAGATATAGTGGAATGCATTGAGAGATTAATGCCTCTTTCGAAGTGATTTACTATCACTTCTGTGAAACATCGTGCGACTACCAACAGTGTCACTTTCCAAAGAGGTGTTTTTCAGGGTGACGCAATGAGCCCTCTCCTCTTCTGCATCACACTATTGCCTCTATTCCTCGCACTTCGTGATTCTCATGGATACCTCTGTGGCGGAACTAATGTTCGTGAGCATAAGGTCACTCATATATTTTATATGGATGA
>WSXT02188178.1:0-20185 GCA_011762715.2 Neuroterus valhalla | reverse complement strand
AACCAAAAAAGAAGGAATTTCCGGAAAAATGGAAAATTACCTGTTTTGTTCTTCATTCATCTTTTCCGTTGAAAATTCAAGTGATGACTTGAAAATTGAACTATTTTTATGAATATCAGACTGTTTGGTATAAAATTTACGTTTCCCAAAATTACTCTTTAGAATATTCTATTTTTGAGTTTGAACTCCATACTTTTATTCCAAAATCGTTCTTTTCTAATTGAAAATTAATCTGCTTTGGCTGAATATTCAACTATTTTTTTCGAAATTCGTCTTTTTTGGTTAAATTATATTGTTTTTTATTTCCAATAAGAATCTTGTTTGGGTATAATATCAAATATCACCTGTGTCATTCCGAATCCATCTTTTTTCCCTTAAGTTAAAAAACTCTTCCGGAAATTCCTTCTTTTTTGGTTGAAGATTTATTATTTTATTTGGGAATTCATATTTTCTACAAGATAGTTCGATTTTCGATTAGAAAATATGAATTTCTTAACAAAATAATAAATCTTCAACCAAAAAAGAAGGAATTTCCGGAAAAATGGAAAATTACCTGTTTTGTTCTTCATTCATCTTTTCCGTTGAAAATTCAAGTGATGACTTGAAAATTGAACTATTTTTATGAATATCAGACTGTTTGGTATAAAATTTACGTTTCCCAAAATTACTCTTTAGAATATTCTATTTTTGAGTTTGAACTCCATACTTTTATTCCAAAATCGTTCTTTTCTAATTGAAAATTAATCTGCTTTGGCTCAATAGTCAACTATTTTTTTCGAAATTCGTCTCTTTTGGTTAAATTATATTGTTTTTTATTTCCAATAAGAATCTTGTTTGGGTTTAATATGAAATATTAGCTGTTTCGTTTCGAATTCATCTTTTTTCCTCCAGTTAATAAACTCTTCCGGAAATTCCTGCTTTTTTGGTTGAAGATTTATTATTTTATTTGGGAATTCATATTTTCTACAAGATAGTTCGATTTTCGATTAGAAAATATGAATTTCCAAATAAAATAATAAATTTTCAACCAAAAAATGAGGAATTTCCGGAATCTTGTTTCAATCAATTATAAACTTTTACCTTTTTTGTCGTAAATTCATCCTTTTCTGGTTAGAGTTGAACTACTCCTTTTCCCCACTTTTCTAATACACTTTTTAAAAAATTCAGCTACTTGGTTGAAAGCTTATCTTCTTTGCTAAAATTAAATTTTTTTAATTAAAAATTCATCTCTTTGGTGGAAAATTCAACTATTCCTTTATAAAAAATGATCCATCTTGATTGAAAATCATCTTCTATATAACATTTTTAACTAATTTCTAAAAAAATTAATGTTTTTAAGATTTCTTTTATTTATTCAAGATTCTTTATAATCTCTGGTTAAAATTAAACTACTTGTTCACTTCACTTTAATTTTAATCATATTAAATTTTTGAATCCATTTTCGAAAAATTTCAGCTATCTAGTTGAAAGCTCATCTACCTGGTTAGAAATTGATTTTCTTCGTTCAAAAATTCATATCTTTGGTTTGAAATTCAACTATTTCGTAGAAGATGGATGTTTTCAATTGAAAATTTTTCTTTACCAGCTGAAACTTATCGTTTTGGGTACAAAGATCATCTTTTTTGTTGAAACTTCATCTTTTTGGGTCAAAAATACAATTGTTTGGTTTAAAATTGCTCTTTTATAGTTAAATTCGTCTGCTTTATGATTTGGATTCAAATTTTTTAGCGTTCAAATATCAACTATTGAATGCTTCGTTGAGAATTCATCTTTACAGTTGGAAATCAGTATTTTTTAAATGAAGAATCAACTTTTTAAATTGATAATCTGACTGTTCCATTTTCAGTAAAAAATTAGTATTGGGAGATATTAATATTGAAGAATAATTTATTTTGTCGAAAATTCACCTTTTTTGTTAAAAGTGGATCTTCTTGGTTGAATTTCATCTCTTTCAGCAAAGGATGCAACTGTTCGGTTTCTAATTAATCTATTTTAGTTGGAGATTAGGAAATTATTGATTAGAGTATCAGCTATTACATGTTTCTTCAAGAATTATATGTTCTGTTAAAAAATCCATTATTTACTTGTATATTTGACTTGAAAATTCAACAACTGAATAGAAAAATAAAACTTATAATTTGCAAATGAAAAATTACAAAATTTGAGCGTTTTGTTAAAAACTAATATATTTTGTTAAACGTTTAACTTTTTTGGTAGAACATTATTCTTCTTGATGGTAGGAAACACATATCTTTGGTTGAAAACTGAACTATGCAGTTGAAAATTCATCCTTTTTGGTTGAAAATCCAACCACTTGGTAGAAAGTGGAACTATTTTGTTAAATCCTTTTCTTATTATATTTACCTCTTTTATTAAAAATTCAAGTATCCCATTTTTCAATAAAAATTCATTCATTATTGGCTAGAAACCTATAAATTCGACTATTTGTTCAAAAAATGAACTATTTGGTAGGAAAATTAACTTTTCCATATGAAAATAATATTTTTGTTTTTAAAAATTCAAGTCTTTCGTAGAGAAGTTGTCTTCTTGGCTTCAAAATCGAATAATATTTATGAAAATAACTTATTTTGTTGAAAATTCAGCTTTTTAGTAGAGTATTATTCTCCTTGGTGGAAAATTCATTTTTCCGGTTGAGAATTGAAATATTTACTTGAAAATCTATCTTTTTGGGTGAAAATTCAACTACATAGTTTGTTAAAAATTGAGCTATTTTTTCGGGAAATGAACTTCCTGCTAACTTTCCCGTTAGAAAAGAATATTTTTAAGTTGACAATCTAACTCTTCTGTAGAAAATTTGTCTCATTGGCTTCAAAATATTTATGAAAATAATTTATTATGTTGGAAATTCGTCTTTATGGTAGAACGAAATTCTTCTTGTTGGTGGGAAATTCATTTTCTTGGTTGAAAATGGAACTATTTAGTTAAAAATTAATTTTTTCAGGTCTTACATGAAGCTTAAGTTTTAAATAAAAGATTTGATTTTAATCCTACAATGAGAACAACAAATAGAATTTTTCATCCTGTTTTTCGTGTATGCTGATATCCTAAATTTAATTTCATGTTGTGCATTCTTGCTTCCATTTATTTAAGATTGAATTGAACAATAATTTCGTGGGCTATTTTACTAACTCAAAATTATTTATCAATAATAATCGACTAAAAGAAAAAAAAGTTGAACGAGTGGTTTAATTGGAATCCTTTTCAATCAGAACGATGCACTCCATCAAAACATGATAGCTCCCTGAGTAATTAAATTCATTCCGATTGTTTTTGTAGAATTTTTTATTTAATCAAACAGCAACCAGCGAAGCTAAAACTGAATTCTCTTTGAAAGCTTGATTAAATAAACAATTCGGTCCAACCTAACGCTTTGAGGGCGAAAATGTATCTGAAAAATATATACGTTTGAACAATCAATCAGTTATAAATCGATCAAACATTTCATTTCTGTCCTAACTCTAGAAAGTGTATGTATGGATGTCGACATCGGTGCTCTGAATATCGAGGCGAAGTTCAATTCCGAGAGATTAATCCGACAAATCCATGCAAATATTTCCGTTTTATCCTTGAATACGCGATTCCAGAAACCAGATTCCTTCCTTTTAGTACATAGTATATTTACGGTAGGGCGGATTTTTTCTAGCTGGAAAGAAGGAATGCAGAGAGGAAAAAAAATAGAAATTTCCATTGGACTGGAAGAGCGCGGCTCCTTCGTTCTCCGGGAAATTTCTTCGTCCATTGAAACCTCCCTCGCGTCAACCGAAAAACTCGTTAAGCCCAGTCAAAGAGGATATTTACCCGAAGAAATGTAGAACGAAAATTATATGCACATTCATTTCCCTCTATATATACTCGCAACGATTGTTTTCTCCGGAAGCGCAATTACGCGCAGTTGCAAATTTCCAAACGATCATTAGTTACTTTATGCTTGTGCTACTATATGCTGCACGAGTTTCTGTCTGGAACAATTACCTCTGAAGAAAGTGCATTTCTCTTCCGTATTTTTCGAATGTAAATAACCCCGAAAATAGTTGCAGTATTGGCTTTTACAGTTAAGTAACCTCGATATTTTATATTTTGTGCAGTAAATATGGTTTAAAAGTTGTATTGTATTCCTAGTTCTGAAACCTTTGAAATGGAATTTATTGCCACTATGATGAGTGAGTTTTTTTTTATTTTTTAAATATTGGCAAAGAAAACGACCGCAGCGGGCAAAGAGGCGCTGCTCTATCAAAACAAAATATGGCTGCCGCAGGGCTTTAGCATGCATATTTTTCTGAACCACTCTGAACGTTTATCAACAAAAATACTTTCTCCAACAATATTTTTCACTCTAACAGTACCGCTACCAAATTTTGGTACTTTGTTGAAACTTAAATTAGTGTGTTTTTTTTTTTTTTTTTTTTTGGAGTTACAATTGAAAACACAGCACACACTGCCTTTGCGAGTATCGTTTCCTTTTCTATGGTTCCGTGAGAATTCCATTTTTCAATTTTCATATTATCTTGTTAATTCCTCATTTACTTTTAACTAATGAATCTGACACATAATTAATTAGTATCGCGTTGAATCAAGTGCAACACGCTTGTAAATAATGCTACGCCAAGCCTAGCGGCAGCCATCTTGGTTAGTTCGCTAGATGGCCATCAGGTTTTGCCATGCAAGTTTCTAATGCCCAATAATATTTCAGGTGTCAACTTGACTTGGGGAACCGGGTAGGACCGGCAATTTCGTGGACCGGAAAAAATCGGAAAATGACCAGGGATTTCAATTAAAAATCGGTAAGTTACTTGACCTAACCTGGACAATTTCAAATTTCACCGTAATAATACGAGAAATGACTGATTTCATTTTATAAATTAAAAAGAAATCTATTCATTTGATTCGAAGATTTTAACGTTCTCTTACTCTAATTCTGACAATTCTTGAATACATCTATATTTTATGTATTTTTTTTAGCTGACTCAAGTTTTATAATCAAATTAATGATAGCCCAAACATGCAGAAAGAATTATATTCTCAATTTTTCCGAAAAAATGTATTTATCATGTCTTCTTTGCTTTCTCTTCATTTATCTGATTCGGGACAGGGAATTTCAGTTATTAGCATTGTTCATTGCGAATTCATCCGTTTTTAGTTCAAAAATCAACTACTTGGTGAAAGTTACACTCTTTTGTTGGAGATTGAACTTCTTTGTTGAGGTGTATTATTTTTATCAAAAATTTGACTCTGCTTGAAAATGTAACTACTTGGTTTAAAATCAATTCATCTGTTCCTGGTAGAAATTCAAGTATTTAGTTAAACATTGATTTTTGAATTCACAAATTCAACTATTTCTAGAATTTATTTCCTTTTTTGAAAATTCGCCTGTTTTAGAAAATTTATCTTCATGGTTAAAAATTCATCTTTTTTGTATAAAATACATTTATTCTAGTTTGAAATTTATTATCTCACCTTATATAATTCATCAGTTTTGTTGAAAATTTATTTCTCTAACCGGAAATTTAACGGTTTCATCCTAAGTGGAAAACTGATCTTTTCTAGTTCAAAATTGAACTATTTGGATGAAAATTTGTCTTTTTGAATTGAAAATTCTATTATTTCGTTAAAAACTTACATATTTTGTCGAAAAATGGATTTTTCTGGTATGAAATTATCTTCTTTTTCGAAAGTTACTTTTCTTGTTCAAAAATTCAAGTTATACAAGTAAATATTTTTAATTTTAGTCAAACATTCATCTAGTTGGGCCAAAGTTGTTACTATTCTATTTTTGGTTGAAAATGATTATCTTTATAGTTCAGAATTCGAAAATTTTATTCAAAAGTTTTTGTTTTGGTTGAAAATGATTTTTTTTTCAAAATTTCAACTTGAATTGAACTACTACAGATGAAATTGATTTGTTCGAAAGTAAGCTTCTTTTGTTACAAGCGAATGTTTTTTTGTTATAAGTAATTTTTTTAAATTGATAATTTAACTTAATCGAATTCAAAATTCCATAGCTGTGTTCGAGGATTCATTTGTTTTGGTTGAATTCAAAATTCGAGTATTCAAATTTTGGTTGTGAATAATTTATCTTTTTTATTAAAATCTAATTCATCTGTTCGAAAATTTAACTCTTTCAGTTGATGATTCTTTGTTTTATTTAGGAACTCTTATGTTTGGTATGAAATTGGGTTTTTAAACTAAAAATGTTATTGTTCTATTTCCGGTTGAAAACAATTATTATTTTCTTAGTTCAAAATTCAACTTTTTTGTTGAAGCATTGTATTTTTTGGCAGATAATTAATCTTTCAATTTGAAAATTAATCTTCTTGTTCGAATATTCACCTTCATGGCTGAAAATTGAAGTGCTCCAGTTAAATTTTTATCATTTTAGTTGGAAATTCATCTTCTTGGTTTGAAGTTTGAACTGCTCCTGTGGAAGATTCATTATGTTATCTGGAAATTTATCACTTTGGTTGGGAAATGAACTATTTTGTTGGAAATCCATTTTGTTTTGATATCGTTAAATAACTTTTTCAATCTCAAGTTTAACTGTTCCAATTTTTGCTGAAAAATGATATTTTTCCGTTGAAAAATCGAGTATTTTCTTTAAAATTAATTTATTTTGCAATGCTTGATCTGATTTGTTAAAGGATGTTCAGAATAAACGTCCCGATTTGAAATAAATGCTTGCGTTTTGTGACGAATAGCATGCGGGAATATGGTATTCCCGCAGAGTTTTCTGCTATCATCCTGCACTTTTTACAAAAAATATCGTGTGTTATACGTGCAAGCTACTATTCAATTTGTGTAATAGTCGACTTCTCGCTCATGTTACAAAATAATTCATATAAAATTTTTCAGGGTGACTACTAGGCTGGGACAGTTTAACTTACCCGAAATTTATTTGTCAAATTAACCTAAATTAGAGACATTGATTCGATCGTTTGTATCTTCAGGTTTCTTCTAAAAATTTGATAATTTTCTAGTCTTGAAAATCTGAAATTGGAAAATTCCGGATGCTTTTGTTCCAAGCCCACCAACAAGTAACTTTTATTTTTGGTCGCTTTAAATTCTCTTTTTGTGCCATTTCCAAAATGTGGTTGAAATCAAGAGTATTTGCAAATCAATGATTTCAGGTAAAATGTAAAATTTTCAAAACTGTATCATTCAGAAATGAAGGCCTTGATTGCTAAAAAACTTTAAATTCATAACATGGAAAATCGAATTATTGGCTTCAAATTAAAATCATTGACAATTATGCATTACGAAAACTAAATCCCTATATAATACAGGATAGACTACGGATTCACGGTATTCGAAATCGAATCGATTGCAATTGAAATTGTGAAAATCAGTTAAGACAGACGCACAAAAAAAGTTTCCTGACTTCGGATTTGGTTTCAGCGATCCAAAAACATAATAGTGTCCGGCACTTAGGCCAGCAATTCTTTTTCATTTCAGGGTGTCTATAGTTCGGATTTGGTTTCATTTGAAATATTTCAGCGAAAATTATTCGTGGGGGACTTTTGAGCAGATTCGATAATGGCCTGCAAGCTAAGTTGAACCCTGGAACGTGAATTTTATTTTTCCATGTCTCAATATCAACCGATTTTTATGAAAACTTGGATGAAATATTCTTCCGGAAGCCTCACAAAGTTTAGGAGTATCATGCCCTGTAATTAAGAGAAAGATTCGTGAAGTATGATTTTTGACAACCGTAATGTTCAATAAAAATCTCGAATAATTCATATTCTTATTTGCCCTCTTTCACCAATGAGAAAATTAAAATATCCAATTTGATTTTCATTTATCTTCTTTGCTTAGACGCTAATAGAAGAAGAAAATTTTGCTGCATTTTCTGGTCGAGATAATATCCCTGAATTGAATACCGACTACTCCGTGAAAAAGGAAGTTTCAATTAAAAATTTCCACTCAACCTCCTATGGTTTTCTGAGCGTTAATGAAAGAATATAAAAAACTGTTGGCAGTAAAAATTTTTAACGCGTTGCTGTATTGAACGACCATACGAGCATCATAAACATTGTATACGATAAGTTTTGCTCTTTTATCCACTCGTCCCGCTCCAATTAATGTCGTCGTCTGGAACAATAATAAAAAGAAAAAAGAGACATGCTTCGCTCTCCGTGGAGCGAACTTTTCATTGTCAGGGGACATTTTTACCGCAACCACAATGGGGAGCGAGTGAATTCAAAGTACCTTCCTCTTAAAGCTGGTTTAGTTGGCTGAATTATATACCTAATTACTCATTAGGCTCAAACTCTCTAATTATGTGAATGTCAAAGGAATAATATATTTTTGAATAATCTGGAGATGAATTATTTGGCATTATCAATTTATCAGAGTAGAGTTAATTCCGGTTAAATAAACAAATATAGCTTCCACATTCATGGCAATATAGATAATGGACAAAAAATCCATGCGATTGATAATTGGAAGCCTTTCAAAACAGAAATTTTCGAATCAGTCCATAAAAGTTTGTTAATTCGTGTAACGAAAATGAAGAGCACAAATTTGAAAAATTTCAAATTCCACGGTTCAGAAATTAACAATATGGTGACTTGACCAGGAAACCGAGAAATGACCGGGAATTTTGTTGACCGGCAAAAAATCTGGAAAGGACCAGGATTTTTATTTAAAAACCGGGAATAAACTTGATTCACCTAGTCTATTAAAAATTGTATCGAAGAAATACGAGAAATGACCGCTTTCTTTTTATGGAAGAAAAAGATATATTATCATTCGATTTAAAAAATTTAAAGTCCCTTTAATCTGATTCTCAAAATATGCAAATATATCTTTTTTTCATGAGAGGAAGAATTTTTATTTTTTCCCATTTGATAAGAAAAACGTTTCGCAAATTGGTTGCTCTGTGAGATTTTTTTAGCTGACTCAATTTTGATAAACGAATTCATGATAGCCCAAACTTACAGAAAGAATTATTATCTAAATTTTTTCAAAAAAATATATTTGTCAAGTTTCATTTAGGTTTCCTCATTTATCTGACTTGGGGCAGGGAGTTTCAGAAAATAATCATAGTTTTCATTTTGGGACAGGGTGTTTCAGTGACGAAGTATGATTTCCCTTAGAACAGGGAAGTTTTCACATGGAACGGGAACTTTTAAAACTAATTATGAGTCGGATTTAGAAGATAGGAATTAGAAAAATCGTTTCTCCAATTCAAAATTTGTCAAAATTTTAAAGTCTCCTCTTTTTAATTTCAAATAAAGAAAGGACTTCAAGCAGTCTTTAGAGTAGAAGTAGTACCCCAAAAAAACTTTCCAAAAGGAAATTTGGGAAGGTGAGAGAAATTTCGTACTATTGTACTCGAAAAAAGACCCAGATCCGTCGCGTACACTCACAAGGAAAGTCTTTTAAGTGCCCCTCACCGATCTGATTCTCCCTCAAATGTGTTTAAGAACTCGAAAAACTAAGCGACACATATTTTTTCCTATCTGCGGAAAAACACTTTAAGGGGGTGAAACAGGCCCTCGAAAATAAGGGTCGCAAGTGTCGATCGTATAGTATTGTGTATGAAAACTTAATTGATTTCGATCAAACCTACTGGAAAAGTTTTCTCGCGATGAAAGATGAATAACGTAGTTTTCTCCAAAAAAAGAAAAAAAATGTATTGAGGGGGTAAACCACCCCTACAAATTAATAAGGTTGTGCTGGAAATTCTCAAATTCAAAAGAAAGACTTTTTAAAATATATATTTTGTAGTTGAGACAAAAATAAAGTTTACCTGTTTCGCAAAATTTTTTCTTCAATTAATGGGGGTAGCTACCCCTAAACACTTTCCATCTTGTTTCTATGATAATATATACTTTCCATACATAAAAAAATGGTGAAATTTGTTTTATAACGATGGAAGTCTAATGGAGTCCATCCAACATCTAAAGGTTGAATTTTTCCTGTTGTTCCTGTTGGAATAATTGTGAAATTTACAATTTTATTGGAGGGTGCTGCTTCTCCCACTTCAGTTGGGCAATGACCACTCCATGAATCGGGGAGTAAAATGCTATTTGGTCCTACATTTGGAAAATAAATGTCCTCCAACCAAATCTCGAAGTGATCTGCAAATGATAAAAGCAATCATCATTGCTTTCATACAATTTTTAATAGAAGTACATAATGTAAGTTACCTGAGGGTAAATTCTTAAAAGTACCTAAATACCTTTATACTATTTTTTTATGCAAAACGTATTTTTTTCGGATTTTTTGCTCAATTTTAGACTCATTTGGCTATTTTATACATAATTGGGGGGTGGTTTACCCCCGTGTAATTTTTTATTGATGTTGGATGGACTCCATTTTACTTCCATTGTTTCAAAACAAATTTCACAATTTTTTTTTGTATGGAAAGTATATATTATCACAGACACAAGATGAAAAGTGTTTAGGGGTAGCTACCCCCATTAATTCAGAAAAATTTTTTTTTGGCGAAACCGGTAAATTTTTTTTGTCTCAACTGCAAAATACATATTTTTTAAATTTTTCCTATTGAATTCAAAAGTTTCCGGCACAACCTTAATAATATTTAGGGGTAGTTCACCCCCTCAATATATATTTAAATAATATGACAATATAACAATATAGCAATATTTAATATTTCACATAACAATATTTAAATAATCAATTATTTAAATATTGATGAGACCAGTAGACAGAAAAAATTAACATCATAATATTATATATTTTTTTTGTTAAGAAAATTACGGTATTCATCTTTTATCACGAGGAAACTTTTCCAGTAGGTTTGATCGAAATCAAAATTTAGTTTTTGTACACAATACGATTGACACTTGGGACCCCTATTTTCGAGGGGCTGTTTTACCCCCTTAAAGTGTTTTTCCGCAGATAAAAAAAAATACGTGTCGCTTAGTTTTTCGAGTACTTCAACACATTTGAGGAAGAATCAAATCGGCGAGGGACACCTGAAAGACTTTCCTTGTCAGTTGAGAATTATCCTCAAAGGTATGTCGGAAGATATTAATATTTTTACAAATCATAAAAAAAGAGACAGCATTGAATAAATAATAGTTGAACTATTTTTCTTCATGAACTGTTTTGAATTTAATGCCGCTGATCTTTGACGCTGAAAATTATACGCATACTTTGTTAGAAAGAATAGAACTTTTATCTTTCGTCTCTAGTTACAATTGACACAGGTATATCAAGTCTCTTATCTGCCCGGTTTTATAACTTTTAATAATTTTTAAAAATCTTTCACAATCTTACGATCAATACATATTTTTTAGTTTTGGAAGCTGCATTCCTTTCCTATAATTTTGTTTTTCTATATTTTATTTTTATTAATGATTTATCGTTAAATTGGTACCTTTTATGAAAACCGGACAGATGAGAGACTTGTAATGCCTGTGTCAATTATAACTAGAGAAGAAAGATAACAGTTGTATTCTTTCTAACAAAGTATGTGAATAATTTTCAGCGTCAAAGATCAACGGCATCAAATTCAAAACACTTCATGAAGAAAAGTAGTTCAACTATTATTTATTCAATGTTGTCTCCTTTTTCATGATTTATGAAAATATTAATATCTTCCGACATACCTTTGAGGATAATTCTCAACTGAAGTGTACGCGACGGATCTGGGTCTTTTTTCGAGTACAATAGTACGCAATTTTTCTCACCTTCCCAAATTTCCTTTTACAAAGTTTTTTTGGGGGATCTGGATATTTTTTTAAACACTTACAAAATTTCATGCCTGCTCGGTGAATGAATAACCCTGGCCAGTGGTATCACTCTTTGTTCTATAACATCGATTTGTCGATTATCATTTGGGAGAAATGGCTAGGATATAACGTCTTTTGTGCATTTTTACACTATCATCAGAGGAGGTATTAGATTTGTGTAAAACTTGACCCCTCCTCCCAGATTTTTACGAATGTGTCTGTCTGTATGTATGTATGCCTGCATGTATGAATATTTGTCTGTCAGCTCGATAACTTATGAAAAAACTAATCTATTTGATTGACCTTTGGTACACACTTTTAGTGTCAGAAACTGAAGGTCAAGTTCGTTAGCCAACTATTCTGGATAAAAATTTTATTTAAAAAGAGTAATGGTCAGAGTAATAGCATTTTAAAAATTCCAAAATTTACACAAAACTGAGAATTTCTATCCAGGCAACGCAAGATATGGAAAAAAATAAATGAAGAAAAAATGTTTCTTTATCGGAAGCCTACAAGATGATTTTTACAACTTTCTGAATTTCCTCAAAACATCAAAAATCCAAATTTTGGTCGCACACAAAATAATGGAAAATACAAAGTATTATTTTTTGGTGAAACTGTACAAGATAAGGGAAAACAGAGATGAACATAAATTGTGCAAACAATAAAGATCTACGAATTTGGTAAAATCTGCTTTTTGACAGGACAAGTAGTTCATGCTTCATTTTTAAAAAACAATATTTAAAATGAGAAAATGGAATCTTCAGACAATCTACACAAGCTCTGGAAAAAATAAATGCACACAAGTTCTTTACCAGAAAAATATCTTCAAATGTGTTATTATTTTTCCCTTGGACGCGAAGTTTTTGTTTCAATCGTAAAAAATCAAATGAAACATTGAAAAATTAAATTTCCAGAAAAAGTACACAACATATGAGAGAAATAGTAATAAAACTGCCGTTCTGGAAAAATTTTGATCGGTGTGTGCAGCACGAGACACGCGATGAGTTCATCGCCGAGCGCGAAGCGCGAGATCCGACAGTCGCGCGCCATAGGCGCGCTCAAACTTACAAGCGAAGCACGCGATGAGAATGTACCCACGCAGCGTGCAAATTTTATATTATAAGGATAAATCATCGCAGGATAGAATTATTCCAATTCCATAAATTACCATGAATGTTATGAATTACCACAAATTGTATAAATCATCACAAATCTCATAGAAATAACAAATTTGATAAATTTCCATGAATGTTATAAGTTTCCAAAAATTCCCACAAATTTAATACATTCTATTAAATTTTATGAAACTTGATCTAGATGAATTCCATTTACGTTAACATCGGTTACTGATATTTTCCTCAAAACTCCTACCTAATCCTAATACTCTGATGTTACTCGATTATTGACTATAGTTTTTATCCTCTGCTCCGGGGAAATGTATAAGGAATCACAGCTGATGAAAAAGTTACTTCTCAAATACTTCAACTTGTATTTTCTTTTTGGATTAATTAGTAAATTCTTAAAATTGGTTAAGTTGTCACGAGTTGAAGTGAAGAAGGAGATCAATTTTTGATTTTAAGAAAAACTAGTTTCATATCAATTTCGGGAACAGTAAAAGATACAAAATATATTTTCCGGTGAGAAAAAGATTTGGTATTAAAGTGTACTTTTAAGAATTGAAAATTCGGGGTCTCATTTTCGAAAGGCCAGGGATCATCCCGCTTCTTGAAAAAGAATCTTACGGGCCCCCCTGTGATGATCCGGCAGCTGAATTGACGTGCCAGCTCTGACGCGAAAGAGATAGAGGATCACAACCATGGGAGTGAAAGAGACATTTCGAAGGAACAGCTATCCTTGTCTCGCCATAGCGAGCGAGCACAGGTGCGAAAGGGATAGATTGGGCTCAGCCATGCGGGAACATTCTGAAAACTCTCAACTTCAGTCCGACATTTCCAATTAAGCATCTTCGGGCTGATTAGGACAAGGTATGGATGCACGGAATAGATAATTTGAACCCTTGCAATAAGCTGGTTGAATTTTTGGTCGTGGCAAAGGCTGCGTTTAATTTATATAGGCAAATGAAAAACGCGTTTCGATAATTATGAACATTTCTGTGTTAATCTTAGCGTGGTCGTGGGCGCTCGTTTCTCTCACCTTCGGCCAACTGCTGGCCAGGATTCCGGAGAAATAATATTTCTAAATTATGATAGAAAACTTGTTAACATTTTTCATTGCAAACTAATCCTTTTTTAGTTAAAAATCAAGTACTTGTATGAAATTCAAACTTCTTTGTTGAGAACCAAATTTTCTTGTTAAAGTTGCATTATTTCGATTCAAAATTCGCCTATGGTAAAAATTGTAACAACTTTGTTAGAAATCAACTCATATTTTTTCAGTGAAAATTCAAGTGTTTAGTTGAATATTGATTTTTGAATTTAAAATTAAACTATTTCTTCGAGAATTTATGTTTTTCGTGACGAATTCGCCTTTTTTCTAGAAAATTAACCTTTATGTCATAAAGGATTTCCTCAAATTACCCTTTATAGTTAAAAATTCATCTTTTTTCTTAAAATACACTACCGTCGGAAATTATGAGATCGATTGACGCAAGCACGATCAAAAATCACTGCTGGCTTTGAACTATGATAACTCAGCGAAAAAAAATGATAGGGCATTTGAAAAGAAATGTTAGAAAGCCTATGGAATTTCACGTCGAGTGATGTAGAACAGATTTTGTTTCTATCTGCTGAAGAGAATACAGTACGTGATAAGTTTTGAAAAAAATTCTAGATTTTCTAAAATTTTGTACCTCGACTTCAACTTCTAGCATGACCTAGAAAAAGTTGTTACGAAAATCTGAAAAAAATACGACATAGAGCCTGAAATTTCATCTTCAATTTAAGCCAAATAAACTTGAAAATACTCCATCGGTTCCCGAGATACGATTAAAAATGTTCAATCGTATCTGAGTTGAATTTTAGTTGACGATCACGGTTTTCGGCCGGTCTGTCGCTCGCTTCCTTCGTTGAGGCAGGGCCGAATATAGGCTATGCACAGAGGTGGGGCTTGATTGGGGCTGTCTTATACTTTTGATTCTGCTCATCAGTAATTTTTATTTCAAACTATTGTACGTTTTTTAAATAATTATTTTTTTTCAAATTATTAACAATCATTTCAATTCAGAATTAATAATAAAAATGTAGATATATCGAAGCTATAGTAATATATAATAATGATTTCATTATTATTCACTTTTAATATTTTTGAGAGTTTTTCATATAATTAATTTATTCAGAAATTAGATGCTGGATTCTTTTGAAAAATAGTTTAATCTCTTAACAATATATCTACATTTTTATTGACATTCTAGTTGATACACATTTTAAGAAATAAAAAAATTGTTCATAATTTTTTTTTCTCTTATATGGGGATAATGGTGAATTGGAATGATTGCAAATAATTAAAAAGAACAATTAATAATTTAAGAAATTTTCAATCATTCGTAATAAAAATTACTGATGAGCAGAATCAAAAGTATAAGAGATCCCCAATAAAGCACAACCTCTATGCGTGGCCTATTGGGTCCTGGCTCAACAAAGAAGGCAAGCAGCAGACCGGCCAAAAACCGTGATCGTCGACGAAAACTCAACTCAGATACGATTGAACATTTTTAATCGTATCTCGAGAACCGATGAAGATTTTTCCAGTTTCTTCGACTTAAATTGAGGATAAAATTTCAGGCTCTACGTCGTGTAATTTTCAGATTTTCGCAACAATTTTCCTAGGTCATGCTGGGAGTTGAAGTCGAGGTACAAGATTTCAGAAAATTTAGAATTTTCTTCCAAAACTTACCACGTGCTGTATTCATAAAAACCAAAATCTGTTTCACATCACTAGACGATCTCATAATTTCCGACAGTAGTATACATCTATTCACCCATTTTGAGAACCAAAAAGACAAGTCGAGTTCGTTGACCAGCTATTTTGGATCAAAAACAAAAGGGGAGCATTTTGAAAATTTGTTTGGACTTTTTTTCTAAGACTCAAAATTTGTAAGTACGGTTTCTTGTAGTAGTTAAAAAGTGAAACAATTTACCCTTATGGTTTTTTTTGCTTTAAACAAAATTTTGAGAGTCGTGGCATTTTCAAAATTCAAAAATATAGACGAAAATGAGAATTTTTAGCCAAACACCGCAAGATATAAAAAAAAAAAAATTAAAAAAAAAAAAATTTTTCTTTTTGGGAGCCTTCCAGGATCTTCTTTACAACTTTTCGAGTTTTCTCAAGAAATCGAAAATGCAAATTTTGGTCACACAAAAAAAAAATGAAAAATAGAAAGATTCATTTTTTGGTCAAACTATATAAGGTGCGGGAAAATATAAATGAACTGAAATTGTGCACCAAAAAAAGATCTACAAATTTTGTAAAATTAACTTTTATATAAGACAAATAGTTTTTGCTTCATTTATAAAAAAGACGCAAGTTTTGTACCATGAAAATATCTTCGAATGTGTTATCGACTTCTTCAACAGGATATGTAGTTTTCATTTCAATCAGGAAAAATAACTATAAAAATGAAATAATGAAATTTTCGACAAAATTACTAAGGCTACCGCAGAAGATTAATAGAGAAAAGTTGTCCGCCCGAAAAAAATCTGTGAATTTGTTATACGTTTTCCCATTGGACGCCAAGTTTTTGTTTCAATCGTAGAAAATAAAATAAAAAAATTGACTTTTCTAGAAAAACTACACAATATGTGAAAAAAGTTAGGCAAGAAAACTTCTCCACCGTTTTTGACAAACTTTTATCGAGTGCGCAGCACGAGACATTTCGCTTTTGAGTTCCACCAGCCTTTTATGCAACTGTAGGGAGGTACAAAGGCCAAGCGCGTAGCTTGAGGTTAGATTATCATCGAGCGCGAAGCGCCTGATCCGAAATACGCGTGCCTCAGGCGTGCTCAAACTTGCGAGCGGAGCGAGAGCCGCGCGCAAAGGGCGTGATGATAATTTGCCCGCGTGGCGGGCAGATTTTTTTTTCTTTACTTTGTGTCAATTGTTCAAAAGGTAATTTTTTCTATTTTCAATATGGTTTTTCGTGAATGAAGGTGGTAAGGAAAGAAATTCAAATAGTTTTCGATAGGTTCTTTATTGCTCTTTATTATTGATCTATTACAATCATTAGGTGATTTGCAGTCAGAATCAGGCATGAAAACATGATGCATCATTATTTTAGATAATATATTATTGTACATCGAATCGAGAAAATATCAGTACAAATGCAGACGATACATCATATGCTTAGTCCATGAAAAATCTTCTGGCCTGACTATAATATGTTTAATTTGAATAGAGACAGTTTTTTTCATTCGAGTACATTATCTTAGGATAGGTGAGCAAATTTGCTAGATGAAGGCGGTGTTCAGGGAGAGAGGGATATGAAAGTTTGAAGAAAAGGAAGAGAAATTAGTGTAGAACAAGTGGAAGTAAAAAATTGGTTGTGGAAGCAGTAGAAAATGAGCGGTCGAAGAATTTAGAAACCGACACGTGTAAGAGTTGAGGTTTGGAGTGAACCGGAAGGGAAACAGGTGGAGCCTCTGGAGAGTTGTCTGGAAGTAGAGTGAGCAGACAGGAGAGAGAGAGGAGAGAGAGGGAGAGAGAGAGAGGGGGGGAGGAAGGAGAGTAAAAGCATTAGTGTTGTTAGCAGAGAAGCAAAGAATGGGTGATAACTGAAGTGGAAGTTGATAAAAGAGGATCTGGATAAGGCGAGGGAAAAAGAGCGCGTAGAGAATGAGAAGGAAAGGAAGAATCTGATACAGGCAATGGAAAGGATGCAGCGAAATGTACAGGAGCTTAGCCTGAAAGTGGAAAGTTGGATGGAAAGAGCAAAGGAAGTGCAAGAGGAGCGAAAGGTTGAGCATTCAGGAAAGAGAGAAGAAGATGTGAGGAAACAAGATGCGAGCTGTCAGACGGAGGACGGAGAGAGTACATGGAGTAACGCGCCAAAAGCACTAGTAGAAGAAGAGTGGGTAGTGGAGAGGGCAAGAAGGAAAGTGAGAAGGAGAAATTTGAAAGTGATTGGAGTGAGTGGGGATGAATCTGAAGGTGCTCAAGTTCAAAACTATCGCGAACAAGGCTAAAACATGGGAAGTGTGTAGAAATTTAGAAAATTCAGGATTGTGGATAGAGGAAGATTTGACGGAGAGGGAGGTGATAATAGGAGATTGGCTCAGAAGAGAGAAAACAAGACTGGAGGATAGAAGTATGGAGATACAGTTGAAATGCATGAAAGAAAAAGTTGGGGAGACTATCTGGGAATGGAACGAGGAAGAAGAAAGAATGGAGATAAGCTGGATAGACGAAAAGGAAGAGCGGGTCGATGTAAAGAACAAGATCTGAAAAAGGAAGAGAAAGGAGAGGGGGAGCCGAGAAAGCAGAGTAACATCGGATTATCAGTGAAGTGTCAGAAAGCAGAGATCGATGCAAAATGAGAGTAATCAGGGGAATATGATGAAGAAATAGCAGAGTGTGTGTACAAGGGTGAGAAGAGGAGTGATGAGATCGAGATGGTAAGAAATCCTAGAAAGAGGAGGCCAAGTGTTGTCAAGTTGTGTCATTATTTGAGCAAAGATTGATTTGGGATGAAACGGACGGAGATGGTTTATTTTGATATTTTATAATTTTGAGATGAAAATGTGGTTGGATTACACATGTTTAGTAACACGTGAGAATAGTGACGTTAGGCTTACGAAATGTAATATGTTTTTGCTGGAATGTTTATGTTTACATTGTGAGGCTTGTCGCAGAGGAAGGTGACAGTGTAGTTTGTATACATACATATATATATTATCATAGGACAGAATGCTGTACAAACCCTTCTGTAAAGTTGTGAACCAGCTTCCTTGATTCTTTCCATTCACTGAAAAACAAATCTAATTTTTCTTGACACTGTTTCCGGGTTTCTCAGTTTTTTCGGCTAGGGCCAAAGACTAAAAATTTATCCTTCACCAGGTGGTAAAAGATTTACAATTTCAGATTTTTTTGCCACCTTTCCAGAACCATATCCTAATCGCCACTTCGTACACTCTATCTCGGACATTATATATTGAAGGTTATAGTTATAATCCACTGCCATGACCTGCTTCTTATCAGCATTGTATAATTGAGTAATGCGACCATTGTGAGTTTCCCCATAGATACAACCCTCAAGTTTTATAAGAGGAATACCTGGTCGGACTGGTTTCAAGCCATTTTCCTCGTAGAAAAGACCTCTTGCGTCGTAATGCAAATCTGGATTTTGACTCAGTTCTTTCGAAATTTCGCTCATGAAAGATTCGCCTTCCTTCAACTTCCCTGTGGACGAACTGGGTGGATCAAGGGGGTTGTCAAGTTGACCGTATTGTCTTTTCGGTGAACCTGCTTCTATAAGAAAACATGGAAATCGATGAGTTATAATAAATTGAAATAATGAATTCGAACGACTGAGTGCTTAATCTTATATTCTATTGCATCATGTTTTGTTCATTGGGAGAAGGGATTTTATTTTCAACAATTTCGACAGGTGTAAATAGCATATTGAGCTACAAATGAGAAAGATGTATGTTCCACACGGTTCAAAAATAAGCTATGAGAGCTACCGGCGATTTGACATGAAGTTGTAGGCGAGTCGAAAGCGAGCCCAAAACGCCCTAGAGATGAGGCGATGACAAGAACTGTGAACTTTCCTAAAGTTGTTGCAGCCTACTTCCTGCAGCTGTTGCACAAAATATTACGTATAAAGAATGCAGTAGATCCTCGATTTGACAACAATCGGAAGAATCTTTTCTGACTTTTCGAAAATGTATGCCAAAAGTACCATAAATTGTTGAACACCTCAAATTTTCTAAATCATCAGAAATGTGTGGTAAATTATTGTATATTTACGCACGTAACACTATGCAGGAATACCATATTTCCCTTCGCTATTTTTACTGTCGAGGAACTTAGCGATTGGCAGATACGGAAAATCTTTTTTTTACATTCGCATCATAATGAGAAGGTATTGGTTTTATGTGAAAATCGACTTTCACGGAATTCATGAAATCTCCACGTTTTGAGATCTCCTGATTCCGAAAAAGTAGTTTTTACGTTGGTGTCTGTCGTCTTTGTCGTCGTTGTTGTCGTCGTTGGTGTCTGTATACTCGATAACTTCTGAAAGAATGATCATATTGGATTCGACACACGTTTTTAGAACCGGAAAAGAAAGGACGGGCTCGTTAACCAGCTATTTGGGATGAAAAATCGAAGAGGGGGAACATTTTGAGAAAAAATTTGGACTTTTTTTTCCAAGAATCAAAAATTGTAAGTACAATTTCTTTTAGCATTTAGAAAGTGAAACAGTTTATCCTCTGTGACGGTCTATGAACCTCGATTAATAAAACACAATTAATTTCACTATCTGGCATGGATTCGTAAATCCATGCAGT
>WSXT02188167.1:0-20185 GCA_011762715.2 Neuroterus valhalla | reverse complement strand
TTTTGATATTTCTTGCGCAATTTCTTGTATAAGTTCTTACTCAAGATCTTGATCTCTTATTTTCACGAGGGTGAACTTTCAACTAGAAGATATAATTTTTCAAATAAAATATTAATTTCTAGCTTTGTTTAAAAAATTATTTCTCAAACAACAAAATTTTGGATTTTTTTCTTTTTGTTGAAAAATCGAATATTTTGTAGAATATTCGCCTTTTTGCCAAATAACCTCAACTTTTTTTTCAAAACTGGTCATTTTGGTTTGGAAATTCTATCACTCCGATTAAAATTAAACTTTTCTCTACAAAATTTGACTTTTTAGCTGCTTGTTTCAAAATTGATCTGTTTTGGTTGCCGATGAAATATTTTTTTTGGTCGAAATATTAATACTATTGTACTTTTTCATATATGTATTGAGTGGAATGGAATGTCAATCACTGCGGAAATTTTTCGATGGCAATCGATTCTTTTAATTGAAAATCTTACTACAAGTACAAAATATTCAAAAAATTTGATCTTTTCTAGTTTAACTGTTCTTATGGCACGAGGGCATGTGACAGTCTGTCACGTGACCAATTTTCACATGCTATCATATTCGCGGCTTTCTTATTGAAAAACTGAATATCTTGTATTAAAATCTCGGGAAGAATTCTTTTTTTTTTCAAACAGTAATAACCCTTGCACAGTGACACACAATAATTTTCCATTCTTCTCCAACTCCTAAATGTACCCGGAAGAAGCTCCGAAGAATTCAAAATAGCTATTCAATGATTGTTTAATCAATTAGGAATAGTTGGAACGAACTTTTTCCTCCTGAAAATCGTGGAAAAATGATTCTTCTGCACGGAGAGGAGTAAAACTGAGCAATTAATGTTTACACCGTAACTGTTACTGTGCTCACCGTAACAGCTACGAATGAAAGACGGATTATCGGATAAACCGTGACTGCTGCTGCCAGCGACGGAACTATTCCGGCCACACCGTAACAGTTACTGCGCGCCACCTGAAAACGTCTTGCAGTAACCGCTGCTCCGCTGACAGCGATAGTTACTGCTAATACCCGAAGTCCCGAATTGCTCCGGCGAGCGCAGTAGTAGTAGTGCAATGAAATTTGATGAGTAGTGCAACGGAATTGGATGCCTCATCGCTGACAAAATTTTAGTTTCACTTAAATCTAATGGTATTCTATTGGAAACTTGACCTTGCGCATTACCCATTGAATTTAATACATTTCTTGAGAAACTACATGAATTGGAGGAGAGGACCAGCTGAACGTCGTTCCGGGTTTCCAGTTTCAACTTAAAGACTTTTGAGGTTAGTTTCGTGCATTATTTTATCAATACGATCAATAAATAAATTGGCAATACTGATATATACTTTGAAGAAACTAATTCCCGAAAAAGTAATTAAGAGTATCGTTTATTGTTTTCCACTAAATATATGTATCAACATAAAATTTAAATCGACCTTCTTAAAGGATTCCATAGAAAACCACTGAAGAATGAAGCCAAATTTTTATTTATAAAAAACTTTTAATGGAGAAATTTCTCCGAAGCCCCCACTCCTGTAGAATTGATTCCTCATCGCTGACAAATTTTAGTCCCAATTAAATTGAATGATTTTCAATTTGAAAATTGGCCATGCTCATTATCCATTGAATTTAATACATTTCTTGAGAAACCTCATAAATTGGTCAAACTAATCACGAAAAGTATGCAATGGGGGCTGTAGAGAACTTTCAAAATCTAAAGGCCTCACTAAATGATAAAGCTAGCACTATTTGTGAATATTTTCCTATGAAATCCTTCTTTTTTTCTCACCCTGCCTAAGAGGGCACTGAAGACATGGACTTATGACATTTAGTGTTTACATTTTTTTTTTCAAAAATAATAAACTTGGAGGGAAAAAGTGAGAAGAAAGGCATCCTTTGATGTTGAAGGTATGTCCGTCTTTTCATTTTTCTCTTCTAAATTTATTATTTGTAAAATAATGTTTTATACGGAATGACATATTTCCATGTCTCCAGTTTCGTCTCAGCAAGGGTGAGGAAAGAATTCCATCATTATTACCATCATCATCACTTATCGGTATTTTTCTTTGATTATTATCATTAAACACAATTATTCTGGATTGGACAGGAGGAGTGAAACTTGCCGCAATTTCGGTAATTTGATGAAGTTGTAATGTTTCAAAATGTTCAATTTTTCGAGTTTGAATTTTTGATTTTGATTTTTTTTTCGCTTTTTTTATTTGACTTGGCATTTCTTCACTTTTCGCCTCACAAATTATATTAATTTTTTCTTAATTGTTGCGTCATATCCAAATTCGCCAGATAAATTCCACTTCTTCCGCCTGGTCTTAAGCAGGATTTTAATTTTTTTCAGTAATTAATATTTATATCCAGCTTTTTTTGATTTATTTTAAACCTGCAGCGTTTAATGAGCAAACTGTTCCTGTAAGATGAGTTTCTCATTATTCTTACACAATATTCACATGTAAGTATCGTTAGATAAATTTAAAAAATACTTCTAAATAGATACGCAACGTAGATAAAGCAAAAAACTGTGCGTGCAGTGATGCTTACGGACTAAACAGGAACTATTACTGTCGAGACCGTAACCATTGCTGCCGTGGCATTAACTATGACTGAGTTGCGTTTTACTGTCTCGCGCCGAACAGATACTCTGCAGGCAGCAAAGGTTCATGTGAGCGCAGCAACAGTTACTGTTTATCTCATACTCGGGAATCGCGCGTAGAAGTTATGGGGTTGTCAGTAACGGTTACGGTTAACTCCTTTCCGTGTGTGATTGATAATACACTTTATGAATTCATTAGTTACATTTTTGGTTTTGAATGTTTTTAAATCGTTTGAACAATTGTTTTCTTTAAGAAAATCGTGAAAAGTTAGTATTTTCGGATCAAGAGATACAGTTGATTAATGCAAAGAAGAATATTTTCTTGAAAGGCATTTTGAAAGTTCTTTGAACAATTATTAACAAACATTCAGTTGTGCCTTTTTTACAAAAGTTTATCAAATTCTATTTTTTTCGAATATCTCGCACTGTCCCTCAATACATAAAGTATTTTCTTATTTCAGAACATATAAAATGATAGTTTTAAATATGTCTTTGTTTGAATAATGAGTACAATAAATTCTATTGGTATTACAAAAGATAAATGAAGATAATTTCTATTGGTATTCTATTGGTTCTTTTTTTCTTCCATAAAATAACCCGCGTATATAATGAAACCTGTGAGATGGAAATAATTTGTATGATAGTTTTTCCAAATTTATTATACAAATAGAACGGTGGACTTTTACCAATTTTAACTGGATCCCTGCCCTCTTTGATCGCTTTTTCTTTTTCTTCTTCCTCTTGAGCAACTTTAGTTTGATTTGGATTACACACAGTGAGATTGACGACCCCCTCGGTTTTCTTCAGAATATTAGTTGCCTGTTGAAATAAATAATTTATTGAAAGAGTGTTTATCGTGGTGTAGTTTTTAAATTAGTTAGGATGAATTTATGGTTTTTTATTCTTTCAAACGAGAAAAAAAAAGAAATCGTCTCACCAAGTCGTAGGTTGATTCAAGCAGACAGTCCATGTTAACAGCAAGAATCATATCTCCCACTTGTAAGCCAGCCTGAAAGATAAAGTTATTTTTTTAAAACTGTTTCATAGCAGTGATCACAGTCTGTCTCCTATTCTACCTTATATTCTTGCCCCTGAATTTCAGGAATTTCATGGAATAACTAGAATCAAGAATTCTGACACTTTTTTCACTTCTTTTACACGAATTTTACAAAGATCTAAAAAATATTTCAAAATTATTGCGAAAGACTTCAAACGATTTAAAAATACTTGAGAAACAAATATCTTGGAGATTTCACAAAGATTTCGAAGATCACAAAACACTCCGAAATATTCAGCGAAATTCGAAGATTTCATGAAAATTTCTGAGAATCCAGATATTGTGTCATAAGTAAAAGATTCTGAAATATTTCGCAAACACTTCGAGAGAATTTACAAAGATTTCAAACATTTTAAAAAGATATTCAGAAGATTCCAAAAAGCTTGCGGAAATGCCAAGAGAACTCACAAATATTTTCAAATATTTCACAAACATTAAAAAAATATTTGAAATATTTCACGAAGATTTCTAAAGATTTCAGAATATTTCGAGAGAATTTACTGATATTCTTTAACTTTCAAATATCTCAAAAGATTCCAAAAGGTTCGAAAAATTTCAAAAATTCGAAGAGAATTCACAAATATATGAAGGATTCTACAATAATTTGAAAGATATCGGAATATTACAAAGATTCCAATTTTTTTTCTTAATAATATTAATATTTCGCAGAGATTTGAAAAGAATGCACAAAGATTTCACAAAATTGTTTGAAAGATTTTCTGCGGTTTTTCAAGTTCTCGAAATATTTTAAAAAATTGCAGAATCCCGCCAAGATCGAGATAGACTCATCTCGGGTTATGAGGCCGCTAGTTATAGTGCCGGCTTCACGCTTGACTGCTTCTGTCTCCCCTCCTCCGCGAGCCTTGGCAGCCAAACTGAAGCCTATAATTCGAGCAGGCAGGGCAGTACTGCGTAGTTTGAAGTTGTTTACTTTGCGACTCTCTGCGTGCGGCGTTCAGAGACTATATGCGGCCCTGAGTGTTGACATTAGCGTGCTCGGTATTGGCTTTGAATCCGGTTTGATCTGGATTGTAATTGCGCTAGATGTAAAACCATCTATCCCCGATGCCGGCCTAATAACCCAAGATAAGTGTATTTAAGAAAAATTTCAGAAATTTCACAAGCATTATGAATATTTCGAAAGTTTTTGAAGATTTAAGAAGATATTAAAGAAATCGGAAGAGGATTTCAAAAGATTTGAGAATATTTCAAGGGGGTTCGCTAATATTTTTAGAACATCAGAAGATTCCCGAAATCCTAGAATATTCCGAGATACTACAAAGTTTTGAAGGATTCAAAAAGTTTTCACACAAGTCTACAAGAAAACTCTACAAAGACTAAAAATTTTTTTTGGATATTGTAATTCGGTAATATTTTCAATAATTTACAAGGAGTTCCAATATCTTAAAATTTTATAAAATATTTTACACAGATTTTATAAATATTCAAAATCTGAAAATTCTTTCAAATATCTAAATCTTTGCAATATTCTTAGATATTTTCAGATCTTGTATATCTATGTGAAATCTTCGGGATAATAATGTGGATTCTTCTGAATTTGAAGTTTCAATGTGAGACCTGATGGCCATGCAGCGAACTAACCAACATGGCTGCCTATGGGATACACGTAGCATTGTTTGCATGCGTGCTGCACTCAAATAACGCGATAATAATTAATTTTGTGTCAGATTAATCAGTTAGAAGTAGTTACTTTTTTCCAATCCGATCATATTTCGAAGGAGAATGAATTCGCGGAATCTAACAACTATCACGTCACTTTGTTCATTTCGTCTGGCGTCGTTGAGTTCAAGCAATCTCAGGTTAATCCCTGCTGACTCCAAACATCTCACGAGTTGGCCTAGCCAGTTGTATTTGTTATTCTTAGAGCAAGCAGTCTTAGCCTAATTTTGCATACACAACTTAGGATAACGCGAGTCTTCCATTTCGAAGACCTGCGCTGCCCACTTCGGAGCCATTTTTTTCTATATGATGGGAATCACAAGTTAATCCTAGTTCTAATATGACTACGAAGCCAGGTGTGTTTCTGAATGAGCGAAACAATTTTTTGGAGAAACAGACTTGTGCTTTCTCGAAGACCTCTAGGTAGTTGAGACGACCCATATGACGACCCATATAGCAAAGTACTTTTGATGAGGGAATCTTGGATTTTATCCATAGATGGCCACGAGGAACATTTAGAACGGATTAAGATGCTAATCGCAGAAGCTTAGGCTACATTAGCCTAACGTTCAGCGTCGTAAGCAGCTTTCTTAGATACCTTAACCCTTTTCAAAGATAGTTTATTTTGTTTTTATTTTGTTAACTGTGAGCTTATTATTGCACAATATTCCTGATGGCATTTAGCTTTCTGAATGCACCAATTTTGGTGTCAGCAAATAATCAAATCGTCTGCATCTATCGTCAAGATAATGTCCGTGTTCAAAGTATTACAAAGGCCAATTCAGACTAGCCGTTTTCGGTTGCGGCTCGCCGGCCCGGTTGGACTCTCGGGGAATCAGCGCGTACTCGGTCCCGGTTCCGGTTCGGTTCGAGCATTTAGGTTCGATTCTAATTTCAACCGTGCCGTTCACGACCGTAACCGATGACAGCGCTCGCTGAAGCCACGAGGCTTCTCAGCTGTTTCTCGAGCTCGAAGCTCGAAAGCAGCAGCGCTGGCTTTTTTCAAGGAATCGGATCGCACAGTCTATTACGGCTTCTATAATGTTTGTGTTGGGGTAATCAATATCTAAGTTAGCAAAATTGACGCTGAGTCTTTTCGATACATGTAGTTCTTGTACGAAGGTAGCCAGGTTATTCTCATTCCACCTAACATGTGTTGAATTTTTTGAACATTTTTACATACAATAGATGAGTATCCCAATGAGTCAGTAGAATAACAAGACGATAACAAAACGATAACAAGACTGGAAAGTTACCCGGTGAAGGAATAGAATGATCGACTTCTAGATCGCCAAGTAGCCCCAGTGCCTCAGTATTGTACCAGAATAAATCATTTATACTTTTACTACCAGAATTAATATAGGTGAACCTGGCTGGATTGTCACTTCGCGACCTTTCATTCAATATAAAAAACTCTTTATTCCTCCATCAAACTAACCAGACTTGAAACCCTCCTATTGGATTTGACATCATAGCTATCCCGATGAGTGTAGGAGTCGGAATGAGCAAACAGTTCGGGGGCTCCTTGACATAAACAGCCCACTCTAGAGTCAAAGTCTCCATAAATAGTTTTCGCTAAGTTATAATGTTTGTCACTTAGTTTGCCCAAAAAGTCCGCAAACAAATAAAGTATTAAATCTGAGTTTAGGAAAAACTAAAGTAGCATATAACAATAAAAACATTTAGATTTTTCTTGTAAATTCTACCAAAGATGCAATATTCTGTTATTTCTATCACCTCGCAGAAAGCAAATGTTTTTGTACCAAATGAAGATACGCCACCACTTGCTCTTCGTCTAGATTTATCTTCGATTGAATTCGAATAGACACCGTTGAAATTATTTCCTAAAGTTAAATTCTTGGGAGCCTGGGTACGCCAGGTTTCGACTATACCAATGATATTAAAATTATCTAACAAAATTTCAGAATTCGAAAATCTCACAAATCCATGGCAGTTCCAAAACAAGTAACTTGCGTTGTCTACTTTCCTGTTGGCTTCTCGCTTTGTCGCTGCCCTAGAGTCTGCTGTTTGCCTCGCTTGATTTGTAAAAAATTATCCAATGATTTGTTGGATCCTGATAGTGTTGGCGATTCAGAGGTCTTACGCTTAGGAGTTTCGAATTTGGCGTTATTACGTGTGCTCTTAATTTGAGTTTGTGCAACATTTCTTCTGCCATCTTCAGCTGCACGTACAAACAAATCCAGCTTAGAAATGTTGCTACTTCTGAATCTTTTATGCTCGTCAAACATCCAGTAGTTGTAGTCATCAGAAATGAAGATTCCTGTTCCTCCTAGTTTTTTCATTTGAATGAAAATCAATTTTTCATCTCTGGAGGAGCAAAGCTGGGTCCAGACAGGACAAGGATTACCCGACCTGTTAAAGCCTAGTCGTTCGACTGATTCAAGTTGACCAAGGCGTATTTCAATGTTCAGATGAGTTTAAAGAATTTTTTGGACTGCCTGAAAAATGTCTTCATTGTCCTCTTCGATAATACCAAACAGAATAAGGTTGTCTCTTCTCAGCGTCTTGTCCAAAATTTCGATTCTGTTGCCCCCGTTCCTTCACGGTATCCTTCATTTCTGCCGGTTTAGCTTCAAGTTCTGTATTCCTTAGTGTTAGCAGGTCCACTTACATATGAAATTATTGAATTAGAATTGACGAGCGAAGTAACGTGTCCGACTGCTATACTTGCCTAGTAGCGTCTTCCTCAAAATATTGGCGTTATTTCGATATGTTTGTGTAAAATCCTTTAGAATGTTTGAATCTCTGCGAAATTTTTGCGATATTTGGAATATTCTGAGATCTTTGGAAGGTTTGTGAGTATGCGAATTCTCTCGAAATATTCTAAATCCTCAAAGAACGTTCTAAAATCTTCAAAACATTTGTGAATTTTTTTGAAATTTCCCAGAATCTCATGAAATTTGCGCAGAATATTCTAAATATTTTTATAAAAATTTCGGAGATATTTCTTCAATCTTTTGAAATCTGTGTAAAATTTGCTGAAATATATTCCAAGAACATACTTTGATATTCAAGTTAATTTGAAATCTTATGAAATTATTTTGAAATAAATTTTTTGAATTGGGAATTTAAACTTGCGTTGCGAGACCTGCCGACCATCTGGCGAACTAAACAATATGGCTGCCTTCCGCTGGGCCTCGCGTAGCATTGTTTACATCGTTTACATACGTGTTGCACTTGACTTAACGCGATGCTAATT
This sequence comes from Neuroterus valhalla, assembly GCA_011762715.2. Taxonomy (NCBI): domain Eukaryota; kingdom Metazoa; phylum Arthropoda; class Insecta; order Hymenoptera; family Cynipidae; genus Neuroterus; species Neuroterus valhalla. The sequence continues at coordinate 11,596 of WSXT02188167.1, read as the reverse complement.
GCTTTATTAATTTGTAGATGGAAACGATAATCGCAAAGACAGTGTGTGCAGTAATGTCAAATTGTAACTCCAAAGAGGATACGAACACCAATTCTAGTTTCCACTAATGACAAAATTCGGTAGAGGTACTGCTATAGTGGAAAATCTTGTTAGAGAAAGTAGTGCTGTTGACAAACGTTCAGAATGGTTCAGAATTATGTGCATGCCGAATTCCTGCGGCAGCCATGTTTGTTTAAATACAGCAGCACCTCTTTGCCAGCGGTGGACGTTTTAAGTGCCGTTTTCACTCTTAGACTTTAAAGGTCAGTTTTGTGGAATTGGGAAGATACCTATTAGATTCGAAAAGATTTCAATAATAAATTAAATCCGTCCCTAATCCCAATTTGTCCGAAAATACCCTTTGTACCTAAAATTGAACTATTGAACTCTGTGCAAAAAAATTAATTGTACAAAATAATCGAATCATGAAAATTAGTTGAAATTGAGTGAAAGCAGTTTTTCCTTACTATTTCAGCCGCACTTCCCTCCTGGATGTCCGAGACGAAAATTCCTTGCCCTACTTCAGAATGTTTTCCTTCGATAATCATGATGCCCAAACCATAGTGGCCCTACACAAAAATAAAAAAAGATTTTTTCTAGTTATGGATTGATATTAATCAGCAGAGTGAATGAAAGAATTCAGAGAAAAGATGAAATTGTGGAAATGGGAGAGGGAAATCTAATGGAAGGATAGAAGAGGCGATGGAAAAAGTAAGAAGAATTTTAGAGAATACAGTCAAGAAATAAGTCAGTGAAGGGAGAAAAAGGGATAGCTGAGATGAGGAATGTAATGAAAAAAAGAAGTAGGGGAAGGGACCAAGAGAAAATAGAAGAGCAGTGCAGAAAACCAGAAAAGAAACAAAAGTTTGAGGAGGGGCCAGAAAAGGCCCGCATGGATTAAAGAGTACGGAAAGTATCAAATAGGGACAGAAAAGAAGAAAACAGTGTTAATAAGGATATTGAAATTTAGGAATGAAAAAATATATTATGGAATTGTTCGAAGGAGTGGAGAAGATAACGAGAGGAGGAAAAAGGAAGAACAAGAGGATATCACAAGGGAAGCAAGGGTCATTGGAAGAGGGAATGGCAGACGCTACAGATGGAATTCTGAATATGTGGAGCAAGTATTCAAGGGGTGGTCATGGATGATATACAAAATGATAAAGAGAGGAGAGGGCTGGCCGAAAATAAGAAAAGAAAGGAGAGTGGTAATACTAGTAAAAAAAGAAAAAGGGGAAGGGTTTAAAGATTATAGGAAGTAAGCGTGAATGCCGACATCATATAAGATATATGTGAAAATAGTATTAGAGATGCTGAAGAAAGAAAAAGATACAGAAGATATAGATAAAGCTATGGAGAAAAAGAGGATGAGAGGAGGTTTAAGGAAAAGAGTAAAATAGATCTTTAGGAAAACAGAAAGTAAGCTTAGCCCGCCCCTGTTCAATATAATCATCTCAGATTTGGAGTAGCAGATGGAGAGTAAATGATAGTAAGGAGGAAGGCTAGGTGAAGGGAGAATATAGACAATAGCAAATGCGGATGATAGAGTATTGTTAGCGAAGAGTAAGGAAGGAAAAGCGGGTTCGATTACGATACAATAAGAATATCTGGACAGGACAAAAGTGAGTCTCATCTCGATATATATAAAACGAAGGTGATCGGGTTTGCGAAAAGAGGAGCGAGAAAAAGAGTGGACAGCGAGATGGACGGGTAAAGAGTTAAAGGACGCTAAGGAATTTAAATATCTTGGTTTTATTGTGCGGATGAACGGTAAGCAAGGACTGCATATTAGAGAAAGCATCGAGAAAGCAGGACGAATATTGAAACAAATATAGGAAATAGGAAAAGATTTAAAGAAGATCGGAGGGGGCGAAGGAGGTTGTTTGGTAGGTATTATGCTATAGTGCAGAAATATGGGCATGAAAGGAGAGAGAGAAGGTACAAAAGTTGCAATACACACACACACACACACACACACACACACACACACACACACATATATATATATATATATATTAAATATAGATAAAGGCAGAATGAAGAATTCCGGGTTATTTGGTAACAGAGGAGGCTCAAAGGGTTGCATTAAGTGCATGAACGGGAAGGAGGGCATGGAAATTCTAAGAGAAACTGATGGAGTGAGAGGAGAAGAAATCAGCAAGGAAGTGTTACAAAAAGGGAGAAGGAGGAAATTCGGGCTATGAAGAATTGAAAATAAGAGATACGGAAATGCAGGTAACAGATAGGTGGGAGAGGATAGGCGAATCAAGGTGCAATAACTGGTATGAGGTGATGAAGAGAAAATAATTGTAAAAACACCCTTAAAGGAATGGAAGGGGGAAGCTGGACAAGAATAGCTAAATATAGACTTGAAAATGAATCCAAAAACAATGTATTGGGAAAAGGACATGTGAAGAGTAGCGTGGTAATTGGTAGAGAAGACATAGGAGTATGAATAGGATGGCTGCATTAGAAGGAAGGAGGAGAGGGAGGATGGCAAGAGATGATGAGAATGTTAAAAAATTTCGAGAGGAGATGGGACTGGGAGAAGAATGGATGAAGGTAGTAGGAATAGTTAGGAGAGGGAAAAAAGAAGAATGAAGGAGTCTCTCTTCCTCTTCTTTTATTATATTAAAAAGAACTATATGTTTATAGGACAGGATAAGTTAAAATGATGGATGCAAAAATGTTTTGACAAGGATGCAAGGGAATGGAAAATTTTGGACCACCTCCAAATTTAGGAAAAAAATCTTTTTTATTTTGTGTCAGATGCAGTAGGCTTTCACCGAAGTAGTAGTCGTTTTTGTTACCGGTACAAGAGTGAGCAGAGACGGCGCTGGAGGGTGACAACAGGTGTTGGGAGTGAAGCAGGCGAGGTGGAATCTTTCTACTCGCTACTTTGCTCGGTGTCCAGCAGTGCGCAAAGGAAGGGGAAGAGGCTGCAGTAGGCAAGCGGGGGGAACGAGAAGGCAAGAGATACAGTGTCCAGCGCAAGTGAGGAGGAAAACCTCAGCTTCAAAAGAGAAAGAGAGACAGTAAAGAGAGCCCAGGAAACAGTGTGGTAGAAGTGGTAGGTAGAAAGCTCGTTCAAGGAAGATGATGTAACGTGTAGGTTACCTACAAAAATGAGAAAGCAGCTGGACAAGGTGACGAAAGGGTTGTTGATATCGGTAATCACAGGGTTGAGGGAAGAAGTGCGGGGTATGAGAGAAGACGTGAGGGTTAGGGAAGGGATATGGAAAAAAATGAAAGAACTGAAGGAGAAAGACAAAGACAGTTGCCGCGTTGGGAAAGGAGGAAAAATAAGATGGGATGAAACAGATAGGAGAGGACATTCTGATGTTGAAGGAAAGGACAGACAGAATACTCGAGGAAAAAGTGGTCAGGTTAGATAGGTGAGGAGGTGTTAGGGTGGAGCGAGAGCAGAAAAGTATATGGGACAAGGTAGAGAACATAACAGTAGAAAAAATGGGAGGAAGTATTTACAAGAAGAAGGGGGAGGTAGTGACAAGAAAAAGGATAAGGACAGTGGAGTGAAGAACTGAGAGGGGAGAAAAAAGGGTAGAAGAAATAATATTGTGATAAGAGGGCTAAAGTTGAAAAGCAGGGAAGAACGGGACGGAATGGAAGCGCTGCTACGAAGCATAGGGTAGTTCCAGGGCAAGGTGCTCAAAGTAAGGCTAGAAGGAAGAAAGGAGGACGGTGTAGTGGTTGTGGAGTTAGAAAACTGTCAAGATAAGTTGGATGTGATGCGAAGTAAAAGCAGGATTCAGGATTAGAAGATGTACATCGATCACGATTTGACGCTGGAAGAGAGAGGAATTCGAAGAATGGTAAATGATAGAGCTAGAAGCGAGAGATGTAAAGGGAAATGGGTAAAGGGAGAGCGGCGAAGGAAGGGTATAAGAAAATAAAAGTAGGGAGGATAATGCGAGTTATGGACGAGCAGGAAGATGAGTTGAAAGCAGTGAAGGAGGAGTTGTTTCGTAGGAAGTAGGAGAGTAGGAGAACAGCAAGCCATAGGAGTGGTTAAGGTGCTCTCTTTGAAAGTAGAAAGGGTAAAAAAGGAAAATGAGGACTTGTGGAGTTTTGTACAGGGATTTAATGTTGTTGCATTGGTAGAAACGTTGGTAGAGGTCAAGGAGTGGGGTAGAATAGAACCAAGGATACCAAAAGAGTTTGGATAAAGGCTCGAAGAGGCGGTCAGATCGGAGAAGAAAGGTTGGACTAGTGGGGAAATTTTAACAGGGATCAGGGAGGGTTTTGAATAAAAAATTCATGGTAGGGTTGAGGGGTAGGGGGTACGAATGAGGGCTGAAAAGATAGGAGGGGTTACGTCCAAGTTTTCGACCGCGTACAATATGTATAGGATAGAAAGGAGTAAAAAGGAAGGGTGGGAGATGTGATTGGCGAGAAAGGAGGGAATGGTTATACAAGGGGATTTCAATGCGAGAATAGGAGCGGAAGGGGGTCTCTACTGAGATGGAGAAAGTTTTGAGAGGGGACCAGGTTGAATTGCTTTTACACCCCTAAAGAAGCAAAAATAATAAACGAAACAAACTTCTGATAAAAATTCCACTCCAAGCATTCGCTAGAACAAATCTCTACTACAAAGATTCATTAGTAATAAATTGAGAGAACTTGCCTTTTTGATGGATACAACGTGCACTCCTTTAAATTGGTTAAAGATTGCCTGTAATAATACAAAAATTTGTAAATCAGTCCCACTTCAATCCTAAATTCTGTAAGGTATTGAAAATTATTTTGGATATAACACAGAAAAGCGGTTGAAAAGAAAATTAGGCAAAAATGCTGGGGCAATCTCAGCATGCGAAAGAATGCAGATCAGTGAAGGCAAAATGAAAGATTAATGATAATTAATTTTACCTGAATCGCTTCTTACTCTTTATTTTTTTCTGTAAAAGGATCCAGTCGAAAATGCATTTTCGAATGAATATCTACATTCACATGGGTCATTCAAAAGGTTTTTTCAAAACCGTCTGAGCAACCATTTCTGCGATTTAGCTGGCGATGTTTTTCTAATTGTAGGTGCCCAAAAACCCCTGAAAATAAAGTATTAGATGTTTCGGACCAGAACTCAACGTGTAATTTTTGTTTGAAATTTCTTTTCTTTTTCATCTGAAACGAAAGCGTCCCCCTCTGGCTTGTTTCATTTTGAACCATGTGAACATCTTTTGCCTGACAGTGGAGCGGAAGTGCTTGCTTTCGCTCCGCAGAGAAGGAGCGAAAGTGAGCGATTCCACACCAGTAGAGAGGGTAGGATAGAAAACGCTATAAATGAATAGAATACGTATTTGAAAAAGGAATTTTAGACACTCTAATAAATATTCTTATAAATATTTTATAATATCGTCTTTGACTCGGCTTTGCCTCGATAAACATAACATAACATAACATAACATGAATAGAAATCCTCCTAAACTCAAATTAAGGAGAAGACTACATTTGTGTCAAGGAACAGCTTTGTGACACAAGAGTATATTTCCTTGAGGGACTGATTTATATTTTTGACGGCTAAATTCATTCGTTTTAGAGATTGATTCGCAGAAGAAATATTTACAATAAATCAAGTGTCAAAAGCGAAAAAGAAGCCATGTACAAAATTGTCAATAAATCCACCAAATTTCACTATAGTTAAGAAGATGCCAATTAATGATTTTAGAATTCAGCGATATTGCTTTTGTAAAAATAATATAGTTGTTTTTTTTAATGTAATATACAACAAGGTTTTGCTAAACGCGATCAGGCCGGCACATTGTTTATAAAAAATATTTTGCTGCCATCGCCTCACGAAAATTCCAAGCTTTTTTCAAACTCGAATTAGTTATTAAAAACTCAGTTTTTGCATCCTTGCCTGACATCCTGATAATATTTAACCAGTCGCTAAATTGTCCATTTACTCTCACACTTCCTTTGTTACAAAAATATTTTGCTTGTATTGCTTTCAGAAGCCGCCCAGTCACTTCATATTTTTTTAAGACTTCCCAAAGTTCAACGCCATCCACCTTATCGAAAGCTTTTTCCAGATCAAAAAATGCACAGAAAACTTTTTTGTTTACCTTTGGACTTTTTCCTGGGATCTGTCTCGAATTAAATAGCTGATCCGCACATGATCTTCTTGGCATTCATCCACATTGAACTTCCCAAATCCTCCCCTTTGTTAATTCCATGACTTTATTAATGAGTATTATGGTGACTATTTTGTCCATAGTACTTAGTAGGCTGATCGCTCTATAATTATCACAGTCGCCTTGACCACCTTTCCCCTTCTCGATCGGGACAATAATCGCCTTTGTCCAATCATTCGGAATTCCGTTGTTCACAGCACACATATCCATAAATTCACACAGCCACACAAACAGATATCCGCTGCCGAACTTCAGCATTTCAGAGGTAATACCATCCACACCGGCAGCCTAACCATTCGTCAGTTTTTCAATTACGGAAATAATCGCGTCGATACCGATTCTGCTATCTGCTTCCGCCACCTACATTGTAATTGTCTAAAGTACCGTTGTTTGAGTCACGGGTGTCTATGTTCCATGGCTCCACCTTCGAACAGCTTCTTGAAAGAGTTCCTCATACAGTCTTCGAATTTGTCCGAATCCCATACCATTTCACCATCAGCATCCTTAATTCCGACTACCTCAATGCTTCTATTTCCTTTCCTAGTCTTCTTAACCCGTTTCCAGAAAAGCTTCTTATTTCCATTAAAATCATGCTGCATTTTTATATCGTCTTCCGTTTTGATTTTTTCCTTGCTTTCTTCTAATAGTATGTATATTTGCTTTCCTCTTTTTATCCCTATACTGAATTATCACCCTAGTCCTTTTTTTATCGCTAAGACCTCTGATATTTAAGATTCTCGCGTACTCTTATTTTCGATGACTGACACGCGTACTTCATCATCCCACCACGCATCACCACAATTTCTTCCAACAGTCGCAGTGCCACATACTTCACACACTTCCGATGCACTCTCGAAAGTTCCATTCCGCAGTTTTATCCAGGCACATTCTACATTCTAGTTGCCTTATTCTGTCTTCCAATCTTCTTAGTGATTCCCTAAATATTGATCCACATTCCCACGATATACCGCTTGTACTTCTGGTTTCTGCAGATTTTCTATCCTTACTCGCGCCTGTTTCGATTTGTTAATCAATTCTCTCCCCCTTTATCCTTGACCTGGATGGGCCGTCGTGCAAGGCTCGGGGGAAGAGACATAATCACTCAAGCATGAACAGCCGAGAAACTGGCACTCTACCGAGTGGCCCCCAGACACGAGATGAGTGTACTCCGTCAGTACCTTCGCGTTGCACACCAATCCAACCGTCCATGTCTCTGAGTAATATTATTCTTTCGCCTGGATCACGTGTTTCTATTGCATCATTCAACGAGTCCCAGAAGGTGTCTTTTGCCTCTTTACTGTCACCATCAATGCTCTTTTACTCACTCATTTATAATTAGACCAATTCCTTGGTTCCCGGGTATTCCTAGTCTACTCCTAACCAGAGTTCGAGACTATTCCCAACCTTATTATTCTCACATCCCTTTTTCTTTGTTTTTGGTGCGCACAAAATATCTAGCTTCCTTACGCGCATAGTATCCTGCAATTCTTTTTCACGCGGTCCTTCAATGGAAGTGACAGTCCTGTCATCCGAGGCTATATCATCATTTGTATTTTCCATTGTGTAGATTATCTACGCAAGCAATAACTCCAAGAGAGACAATGTTCCGTAACTAAAGTCATTTTCAAACAAAGAGTTAATTCGTCATAAGGTGGTATATCGATGAATAACGTCAGTTCCACCAAAAGTCACTGATATGAAGGAAGGTATAAAAGGAAAAAGGAATACGCAAATAAAGCCAAAACAAAACAAGTGAATTACACACTGAGGAGGGCAGCAGTCTCCTGCAGTTTGGTCGTTAGGAAGGTAAAGAGCAAACTCGACGTGTAACCACAAAAAATACGAATTTCCAAAAAAACAAACAATTTTTCACTAAGACAAATTTCAGGGCAAGTTAGAAGGGCAAATATAAGTCTTTCTAAAATTACTGTCAGAAACTAACAAATTTGACCATTAAAGTTCAGGATTGGTAAATAATTGACTTTTTCATGCGGGTTTGAAAATGAAAACTAAACTGACGAAAAAAAAAATTTTGAACAAAAACGTTGAGTCCCGATTTGAAAGATCCCATTTCTTCATTTTTTCAGTTTTTTGGGCGCCTACTTTCAGAAGAATAATTGCGAGCTGAATCGCTGACATAGTCGCGCAGAATTTCGGCTGATATTTGAAAATATCTCCGCAATGACCATATATGTATGTATTTCATAATTTGAATGAATATTGAAAATACCAGGGACATGATTTTCCGAAACTTGAGGGCATGATTTCGTATTGAATTTTTGGAAGTTTGTATAGATACTACTTTCCATACTCCTAATACAGGATTCCACTTAAAAAAAATTGATAAATTAAAGTTGACTTTCAAACTGAGATTTTCAAATTTCAAGATATTTCATGGTGTTTTACTGAAGTTGATAAGAGCCGAATAGAATAAAAACTCGGTGAACGATAATAAGTAGAATCTTACCTCGTCGTCTAGAGTAGGCGGGAATTGAGTTATCGGCTTTACTGACAAATCGTCACGACCTGCTTTCCTGAATTAAAAGAAGAATTATTTTATTAAATACCAATTACATAATCCTAAAACAGGATAGGATGTTTCATACTTCCTAATTTTGTCACGCTGCGTCGTGCGTTAGAATAATAACTTTATACGTATATAGGTATATATTAGGAGACAAAAAAGATGTCTCCAACAAATCAATTTGATTTTCAAATCAATGATTGAACTTTTGACAAAATTGATGAATTTCCAACTGAACAGCCGAATCTTTAACCTGATAGTTGGATGTTTAACCGAGATGAATAATTTCATACAAAAAATACCAATTTTCGAAAACACAGTTTTTTCTCAACCAAACAAGATTACTTCAACAAAATAGTTCAGTTTTTGAAAAATATTTAAACTTTAATAAAATAGACCGTCCGAGTGTCAAACTTCAAAAACGAATGTTTATCCAAGAAGATTTATTTACTACCAAAAGACGAATTTCCAACGTATTGCAGGGATTTCCAGAAAATTATTTCATTTTTATCTTGAAAATATGATTTCACAATAAAGAATGGATAAGTTTCTAAAATTTGAAAATTATTATTCAATCCAATACAATAATTCTGTATTAAAAATAACTATAATTCTTGACAGAACACTTATATGAAATAACAAAAAAATTGTAGATCTTCTCCAAAAAATATGAAAATTTCCGTTGGCAAAAACCAGGCAGGTGAAAGTCAAAACTAAAATTGACGGAAATGTTGACCATAGCCGAATGGCGACGCTGGCTGTACTTTTAGGCCGACAGTTCAGCCAGCAACGTACAACAACGTATTCGACATATTTTTATCACAAAATTCATCATTATCTCAAATGAAAAAGAAATATAAACTTTTATGATTCAGTTGACTTAAGGCCTAATTTCAATTAGAATCTGCGTCATCATCATCGTGACCATCGTCGACATTATCATCGTCGTCGTCAGCATGATCTTCATCATCGTCATCGTCGTAATCTGTGCATCTTTATCGTGGACATTGTCGTCATCGACATCTTCATCACCACCATCATCATCGTCGTGGTCCCCATGATCTCTATCATCGTCGTCGCCGCCGTAATCTTCGTCATCGTCGTAATCTTCGTCATCGTCGTTATCTTCGTCATCGTCGTAATCTGCGTCATTGTCATCGTCGTTATTTTCGTCTCTGTCATCTTCGTCATCGTCGTCATCACCATCGTCTTCATTGCCGTCATCATTATTGTCATCATCGTCATCATCATCGCCATAATCATTGTCGTCGCCATTATCTTCGTCATCGCTGTAATCTTCGTGATTGTCATTGTCATTGTCATCGTCGTTTTTTTCGCCTTTGTCATCTTCGTCATCACCATCGTCTCCATTGTCGTCGTCATCGCCATCATCGAAAATTGAACCTTTGCCCCGCAAATTTCACTTTCGCCTCACAAATTTCACACGCACCCCTATTTTCAGGGGCGAAAGTTGGCCATTCTGGTCGAGTGTAGGATAAAATTTATTTTAAACCAAGGGAGATGACTCTTCTACCATAAAAGGTGAATTTTCAATTCAAAAGGGCACATTTTCAACAAAACAGTTGAATTTCCAACAGAAAAAAAAATGATTTCGACAAAATCGTCGTATATTTCTAAGAAAATAATTAGAAGAGAGTAGAAGAGAATGAAACTTTCAACGACATTGATGAATTTATTTGCAAAACATTAGGTTTCTTGGTTTTAGAATCATCATCTTAGTCGAAACTTCATCTCTTCGGTTGGAAATTAATTTAATTTTTACATGTTGAATTTATTTAGAGATGGCTTGAAGTATGTCTCCTTTTTATGAAAAAAATGCAACTGTTCGGTTTGCAAGTAATCTATTTTGGTTGATGTTTCAACTATTTTGTGAAAAGTTTGTCTGGTTTGGTTGGAAAATCAAATAATACATGTTTCGTTGAGAACTGATTTTCCTACCGATACTTTTCGAAAAATTCATTTTTTTCGACTAAGGATTAGTCATATTTGTGAAAAATTCAACCACTTTACAAGTGGATTCCCTTTTCCTGCTGAGAATTCAACTTTTCCGTGAAAACTTCTTATTTCTAGCTTGAAAATAAGGCAGGTTGCTATGATGGAATGTAATTAAAAAATGATTGAAAACTCATCATTTAATGTTAAAAGTAATTTTCTTGGTTGAACAGATACTTTTCTGTTGGAAAGTCAACAGCCTCGTAAAAAATTCTCCTTTTCATCCAAAAAATTCAACTGTTCTTGTTTAAAGTTCGGTTTTGTTTCATTGAGAAATCAAATCAGTCGAAAATTTACGTTTGCTGTTTGGAAGTTCCACTATTCAATAAAAAATTGAACGATTCTGTTGAAAATGCATCGTGTTTGCTTCAGAGTTCAACGAGTGGGTTTTGAATGTAACTGTTTAATCTTTAATTCAATTGTAATTAAAAATTTGAGAGTTTTGTTGAAAAACTCATATTTCTTGGTTAGAAATTCCTTTTTCTGGTATTTATAATTTGGAAAATTTGTGGAAAGCACCCAGTATTCGCGACAGCAGATATTCAGTATTGTTTCTAGTCAGGTAGTGATTGTGAAATGACCTAATGATTAATCGATAGATTAGAATGAATAAAATATAAATCTTTAATTCATAAGATTAACTAATACCCACCATCATTAATTTGTAGAGATAATTGAATCAATCTGGGTATTATTGGAAGGATTTTCTTCCTTTCGATTGCAGTATATTTCAATAATTTATTTTTCAACTAATGTGCTATTATTATTATTATTATTATTATTATTATTATTATTATTATTATATCGTCGAAAATTAATCTCGGGTCTTTTTGCCCGGTGTTTTATCATCAGCCACGGACTAAGTCAAGTG